>JAJIBD010004461.1:0-178242 GCA_021461705.1 Cryptotis parvus | reverse complement strand
ATGCCCATTTGAATAAAATGGTATTACATTTTTAAGGAATAAATTTTTGAGCATGTCACTTTAAAATTTTAACTTAATTAAATAAGTAATGCATATTAGAGTGAGGTCTAAAGAAGAGAGTTGATTTTTCTGTCCACCATTTATGTCACACGAAATGGAACAATATATTTCTGGATTTCACATTTCTTATTTTTATGTTAAAAGATTATATTAGATATAACACTCAAGGCTATAACAACAATGATAAAACATTTAAAAATTATATATATGAGCTTATATTATAAATTGAATGTATATAGACACATGATATAGGTGTGAATATATGTGCATATATTCTCTATATATATACAGATATTATGGATAATAATGTCTATTTGAGAAATAGTACTATTGTCATCAAAGAAAACATTTAATATATATGTGTCAGCCAGTGATCTGGGCACATCTTAGCAACAGAGATATAACATAGACAGTGTCTATTGTAAAAACAGTTAATGTTCATAGAACCATGGTCAGTGAATTGCTAAGTCAAAAAATATAGCAAAATAGAGTGAATTGTAAACAATTTCACAGGATAAAATTTTGATGAGTTGTGAAAGGTGTGGTAGTTTACCAAGAGAGAGAGAGGAGGGGCATTCTAGGTAGTCAATATGACCTAGATAGCTGTGGGAAACATTAGCATTTTATAATCAGAGAGACAGAAGTTTGTAATCTTAGGGAAATGACAACAGAGAAATGACTAGGCCTCTGATTCCTGAGAGTAGGAAAAGGGTTATATTTTTCATGACTTTTTAAAAATGAGTGTTGCATCAATTTATCCTAAGTCAAATATTTTTCCAAATATTCATCAGTTTATATCCTGGAGAACAAATAAATTAATAAAATAAGAAACTATAAATTCAAGTCATATTATGTATCATATGCATACCATTTATATTATCATTATGAGATCATTTCCTCTATAGAGAAGAATAAACATTGTTCAAGCAACTCCACCCTATTTATTAAACATAACAATTCTTTGATTTCTAATGTTTCTGCTCAATCCACATTTACTACAAAATTTATTCTTTACATTAGCCCCTGGTCTCCTCTTAATTTTATTAAACTCTCTCGGAAAATGCCCACCTCATTTGAAGACCTTTCAATTCCCCAAACTAACAATAATCAAATTATTATGGTATTATTTGATACCAATTCATACACAGAGTCATATAATGTCCTGTTTCATTGCCGTAGTGTTGTACCTGTATTGATTATTTTCCTGATTAATATTCTTCAATTTTGGATGCTTAATTACTTAAAAGAAGTGAAGCATTTATTATCTCTTATCCTAAACTAGAGATTATAGATGTCACTCAAAACTGTAGTCATCAAATATTTTATTCTTCTAGTTAGTAATCCTTCTCCCCCTAGGCTCAAAATTGCTGTCTTTTTCTCTAGATTGAGATGGATGTTCTTTGGCAGAAAAAGTAGAAAACTTTTTAGAAGTATGCAGTATAAGATAAAGCAGGCTTTTAGTCTAAGCGAGGGCTTCAATTGGTATATGGAAATATTGATGGTACTTTGGTCAATAAGCCGGTATACAAGTGGATAAGTTGTAAGTATGTAGTCAGTGAATAAGTAGGTAGGTATATAAGTGAGTAAGTAAGTAGGTAGAGATACTAGGTGAGTAGTGAGTAGTTGGGTGAGTAGGCATGTGAGTGTCAGGTAGTAGACAGAAGAGTAAATTAGTAGGTAGGCAGGATTGAGCATGTAGATAAGTAGGTAGTAGGTAGATAAGTATCTTTCCTGGTAAATGCCATATTCTCCATTACCCCTATGCTCATGTCTCTTTGAAGACATTCTGTGGGTGATCTCTTTTACTAATGTAATTGTAATTATCACCTCTAATTATTTTTTAAGAGCTACCTGCCCAAATCTCTCCCTCTAGCTCCAAATCCTTATATATAAATCAGCATATCAATTCAAATATCCCCAAACTTCTTAGTATGACCATTTATATAACAAAACTCATTCTTTGAATAACTGCTCTTCAACCTATATTTCAAGATTAATCACCTTTAAGCAGGAAAACTGGGATATTCCTTGACTTACTCCTTTCATGAACTAATTTTTAAATCTTGGAGATGGTTAATTCTAAAAGGTAAAAATATATAAATAGTGTTTTCTTGTATTTTTATTATCATTAGACTTTCTTAGTTCTAGCCTTTCTTAATCTGTACACCTACTACTATTAAAGTCCTTGAATCAATTTCCTGCTTCCAGCTCTCCTCTCCACCCTTGTGCTTCACATATATGTAAGAATGGACTATTTAAAATGAAAACATAAATGTCTCCCAGTGCTGAAAACCTTTGAATGGGTTTATATTGCCCTTCAGAAGAAGAGAGGTCATACAGTGGAGCAAGGCATACATAGAGTCATAGTCTCATAGTCTAGACACAGATATCTGATCAATCCAAGATTTTGAAAGCATCTCTCTTTGTACCCTAAGATACAGGAAGATGCGAAACTACCATCGTATCTCAGTTTACTAAGCTGTTTTGCTTTGATGCCTCAGTGATTTTTTTTCACCTGATGTTTTTCTCTTCTACCATTTGTCATATTCCCCTTTCTTTTGAGACATCCAAAACTTCATCTCATCTTAGATGCTTTCTTGTAATCCTGGCAAGATTTAACATTATTTCATGTGTCCATAATTTTTTTAAAGAGAGAGAGATAGAGAGATAGAAAGAGAGAAAGAGAGAGAGAGAATAGAGAGAGAGAAGAAAAGTGCCTGCCATAGAGGCAGGCTGGGTGAGGGGGGAAGGAAAATCTGGGATACTGACATTGAGAAGAGTGGGGGGGGGACAGGTGCTGGAACACTATATGACTGAAGCCCAATCATGACCATTTTTGTAAATGTATATCTCATGGTGGTATAATAAAAATAACTCTAAGCAGAATTTGTTATACTATTGAGTTTTTTTTCGCTTTTTTTGGGTCACATTTGGCAATATTCAGAAGTTACTCCTGACTCTGCACTCAGAAATTACTCCTGGCGGTGCTCAGGGGACCATATGGGATGCCGGGGATAGAGCCTGGGTAGGCTGCATGCAAGGCAAACATCCTACCTGCTGGACTATAGTTCCCGCCCCTATACTATTAACTCTTTTTATTAAATATTTTATTATACCACCGTGAGATATACAATTACAATGTTGTTCATGTTTAGAGGTTTCGGTCACATAGTGTTCTAGCACCCCGCCCTCCACCAGTGCCCTTCACCATTTCCTACCACCAATGTCCCCAATTCTCTCCCCCTTCCATAGCCTGCCTAAATGGCAGGTTCTTTATCTCTTTTCTCTCTCTCCCTCTATCTCTTTTCCTTCTCTTATACATGTTTGTGGTAACTTCCACTATTGGATAAGACCTCCTGATCCACGTTTCACCTGACATTGGATTTTGGTGTCATAATCACTGTCTTCCTGTTCATCATAGATTGGCTCGAGCAGGTACCAGTAACATTTCCATATGTCATAATATGTGTATATATACATATATATATTTGTATGACATATATGTATATATATGCACATATATACACATGTATGTCATACAAATAAATGCAGTTATTTATTTGTATGACATATGTGTATATATACACATATAGTCATACAAATAAATGCAGTCATTCTATATCTTTCTCTTTCCTTCTGAAAAGGAAAGAGAAAGAAAAATTTCACTCAACACGAACCTTTCCATGTCCATCCATTTATAGGCAAATTTCATAACTTCATTTTTCCTAACAGCTGCATAGTATTCTATTGTGTAGATGTACCAAAGTTTCTTTATCCAGTCATCAGTTCTCGGGCATACTGGTTGTTTCCAGGTTTTGGCTATTGTGAATAGTGCTGCTATGAAAATAAAAGTGTGGATGGTGTTTCCGCTGTGTGTTTTTGGCTTCCCAGGTTATATTCCCAGGAGTGGTATGGCTTGGTCAAAAGGGAGCTCACTTTCTAGTCTTTGGAGGAATGTCCATATTGTTTTCCAAAAAGGCTGTACCAATTGACATTCCCACCAACAGTGAATGAGTGTCCCCTTTTCTCTGCATCCACGCCAGCACTTGTTGGTCTTGCTCTTTTGGATATGGGCCAGTCTCTGTGGTGTGAGGTGATATCTCATTGTTGTTTTGATTTGCATCTCTCTGACGATTAATGATGATGAACATTTTTTTTCATATGTCTTTTGGCCATTCGAACTTCTTCCTTGCTGAATTTTCTGTTCATTTCTTCTCCCCATTTTTGATGGGGTTGGTTGTTTTCTTCTTGTAAAGTTTTACCAGTGTCTGATATATCCTGGATATTAACACCCTTATCTGATGGGTATTGGGTGAATATTCTTTCCCTTTCTGTGGAATGTCTTTGTATCTTGGTCACTGTTTCTTTTGAGGTGCAGAAGCTTTTTAGCTTCATATAGTCCCATATGTTTATATTTTCTTCTAGCTGTTTTGTTAGTGGTGTTTTTTCTTTGAAGATGTCTTTAGCTTCAGTTTCGTGAAGGGTTTTTCCTATATTTTCTTCAATGTACTTTGTGGATTCAGGTCTGATATTGAGATCTTTAATCCATTTTGATCTGACTTTTGTGCATGGTGATAGACAGAGGTCTAAATTCATTTTTTACATGTAGCTGCCCAGTTTTCCCAGCACCACTTGTTGAAGAGGCTTTCCTTGCTCCATTTCATACTTTTTGCTCCTTTATCGAAGATGAATTGTTCATGTATTTGAGGCTGGTTGTCAGGATACTCAACTCTATTCCATAGGTCCACAGGTCTATTTTTATTCCCATATCATACTGTTTTAATTACCACTGCTTTGTAGTACAGCTTGAAGTTGGAAAAGGTGATGCCTCCCATCTTCTTTTTCCCAAGGATTGCTTTTTCTATCCTTGGGGGTTTTTTTATTCCATACAAATTTCAGAAGTGTTTGGTCAATTTCTTTGAAGAATGTCATGGGTAGGATTATAGGAATGGCATTGAATTTGTATAAAGCTCTAGGGAGTATTACCATTTTGACAACATTTATTCTCCCGATCCATGATCAGGGAATGTGTTTCCACTTCCTTGTGTCCTCTTTTATTTCTTGAAATAATGTTTTGTAGTTCTCTTTGTAGAGGTCCTTTACGTTCTTCTTTAAACTGATTCCTAGGTATTTAATTTTCTGTGGCACAATTGTGAACAGGACAGTGTTCTTAATATCCCTTTCCTCTCTTTCGTTATTTGTACATAGGAAAGTCACTGACTTTTGGGTATTGATTTTGTACCCTGCCACTCTACTATAAGCATCTATTGTTTCTAGGAGTTTTTTTGGTAGAGAGTTTAGGGTTCTCTAGGTATAATATCATGTCATCTGCGAATAGTGATGGCTTGACTTATTCCCTTGCCTATCTGGATGCTCTTAATGTCCTTTTCTTCTCTGACTGCTATGGCAAGTACTTCCAGTACTATATTGAATAAAAAAGGTGAAAGGGGGCAACCTTGTCTTGACCCTGATCTTACGGGGAAGGCTTTTAATTTTTCCCCATTGAGAATGATACTCGTTGTGGGCTTTTGGTAGATAGCTTTGAGTATTTTGAGGAAGGTTCCTTCAATTCCCATTTTTTGGAGGGTTTTAATCATGAATGGGTACTGGATCTTGTCAAATGCTTTCTCCTCATCTATTGATATGATCATGTGGTTTTTATTATTTCTCTTATTGATATGATGTATTATGTTGATTTGACTTTTATGTACATGTTTATATCCCACATTTAATTATGAGCACATTGGGAACAGGGACCATATTATATACGTTCTGTTTCTATAACCCTAATCAGATTCTGACCCAGAATAAAAATCTAGTGAACATTCTATAGTTAAAGGAATTTGAGGAGTAAAATGACAACCATCAAATATATAATGTTCTCTTTTTTCCTCATTTTAGTTCAAGGACTATGTTTTTCAAAGGATGAATTTGGAGTGCCATGTTGCTATTAATTAAGTTAGATTTCACAGGAAGACTCTATTTGAAGGCATTACAAGACAACAACACAAGGTGTAACAACCCAACACTGATACTAAATTTAAAAGGCTCAGTCATTTACCTTCAAACTTAAAATGTGCCTAAAGTTAAAACGTGTTAGGAAGAGATGAAGCTGAAATTCAAAACCAGTTCAGTTAAGTTAAACATGCCAAGTTCATACAACTATATCATTTGATTTTTTCCAGCTTGAATTAAATGTTAGCTCTGTATTTTTTCGGCCCCAAGACCTCTAATCATTCGCTTTACCGGATAAAACTGCCAGGGCTTCAGTTCGTGCGAGAACCAGACTATCACAGCCCGGCTTGCTTGCGGCCGCTATAGGCCACATGGTTCATCAATAAATGCCTTATTTAGAGGTGACTACAGCAGTATGCCACCCGCACAGCAAGCCTGGCTAGGTGCTTGTGTAGTATTTGATATACCAAATACCAGTAACATTTATATTAGGTCATTCCAGTGACCTAATATAATGGTTTGAGGCTCTTTATGTTCCTGGAGCAAGCAGATGCCTTTGGATTCTACTAGCATGAGACAGGACATATGGAGATATTACTGGTGTCCACTCTAGCAAATAGATGATTAACGGGAAGATAGTGATAGTGATAGATTTTGCTTTTTTGGTTCACACCCGGCAATGCTCAGGGGTTTCTCCTGGCTCTGCACTCAGGAATTACTCCTGGCGGTGCTCGGGGGACCATATGGGATGCTGGGGATCGAACCCTGGCTGGCACTGGCCAGCCGCGTGCAAGGCAAATGCCCTACCCACTGGGCTATCACACAGGCCCTAAATGACTACCACTTTAAACTGGAGGTACTACAAACTGTAATTGTACTTTAGAAAATTCAATGTTTTTAGGTTTTAAGTAAGCAATTTTAGAGTCAAGCTATAAAAAAATCAATGAATTAAAAGTAGGTGTTGGAGCCATAGTAAAACTAGGGTGCTTGCCTTGAACATGGCATACCCAAGTTCAATTCCTTGCATCATATATTGTCCCCTGAGCACTGGCAGGAGTAACTCCTGAGTGCAGACTCAGGAGTAAATACTTAGCATTTCAGGGTGGGAAGCAAAAACAAAATGTAGATAAAAATAACATGGATAAAGTCTTACTGAAAATATATTCATAACAACAGCAATAGTAATAGCATCAGACTTTATGAAATGTTAATATAATTAACATATCTTAAAATTACTTTTCATGGTATCAAATTACTTTTGTTCCAAATATCAAATTGCTTTTCTTGTAGTACAACCATACCCATTTTACAGAGAACATCTTTTTAAAGTTTTTATATTTTAATTTGGGGTATACCCATTGGTGCTCAGGGTTTACTCCTGGCTTTGTGCTCAGGGGTCACTCCTTGTGGTGCTTAGTGGACTATAAACAGCTCCAGGGATTGAACAAGTGTCTACCATGTGCAAGTTAAGTATTTTAACTGCTATCCTACCTTTCTGGTGCTAAGACAGGAAATATCTTTAAAAAAAGTTTAAAGATAATCTCTGAGATGTAGAGATTATTACCTCCCTATTGTCATATAATCATTTGATCCCTTGAAATTCATTTATTCATCAATTTGCTGGAGCGGGCATGAATAACATTTCCATTTGACCCTATCAGTGCCAGTGTAGCCCAATGGCATCTGGTTGCTTCAGGAATACGAAGAGCCTCAAACCGTTCGTTCAGGGTCTTAACAAAGAAGTCTGATGATCTTGTAGGTGGGTGGCCACGTGATCTTTTGACATCCTGTGGGATCCAGAAGACCTCAAAGAGAGAAGAGCAGAAATACTGGGCTGGAAGATGCAGCAGAGGCCGGGAAAAGCATTCACAATGCCCGCCTGTCCTTCGCCAACTATAAGACCAAGATGACTGCCTTCCAACGTCCTGATGGATCTATCACATCTTCCAGAAAGGCAATAGAGATTATCCATGACTTCTACTCAGATCTCTTTAATAGCCACATCCACCTACCCACATATCAAATTCCACTGGATGGATAGGTCATTCCCAACGTTCTCCCTTCTGAAATCCGACATGCCATTTCATCGGTAAAGAAGGCAACAACACCTGGCCCAGAGAGAGTCAGACCCGAACACCTGAAGAATCTGCCGTAAGTACTCATCAATACACTGGCTCAGCTCTTCACACGCTATCTGTCTGAATGCAAGGTGCCCTCCCAATGGAAAACCAGCAGGACAGTTCTACAGTTCAAGAAGGGGAGACATTCATGACATTGGCAACTATTGCCCCATCTGCCTGTTGTCCATTGTTTCAGGACTCCTCTAAGAGCCCCTTTCTCTACCCTAGGAGGTTTTTCCAGGTGGATCTTGGCTCAAGACATTAACATATAAAAAGTCATTGGGTGAGGTGCTGGGAGAAATTACCTGAGGGCATTTGACCCTGCCAGGAGAAGTTTACATTTGATTGCAGCTCCTCCCAGCTCTGCTGGGAGGCTTTGAATTTTCATCTCTAGATAGCCCAGCCCAGAATGGGCTGGGCTGGAGAGTTTGGGAGGATTTCTGGTTCTGGCTATAAAATAAGCTGCAAGAAGAAAGAAGCTCTCTCTTTTATCCCCTTTTGCCATTTTGGCTTCCCTTGGCTTTTTTGCTCCTCCGTCCTCTCCATTCTCTGTTGGGCCTCAACACGTGGTGGCAGCCATCTTGGCCTGCACCTGGCTGGGGGCCTAGCTGGGAACGCAGAGTCCGGAGGTTTTCCCTGCTCTTGGATTGTATATTGGAACCTGTAATAGTAAAGCCCTTTTAAAACTGCATCGGATTCCTGAGTTTTCATCCATTCCTCGCTGGCTTCGGAGGTAGAAGGGGATTCACTTCCCGGCACTGTTGGGGACCCCGGCGGCGCCCCCTGACAGTCGATCATCTACAAGCTGTTCACTCGAGTCATCCTGAACAGGATTGGCAGAACATTAGATGAAGGGCAACCATGCGAGCGAGCTGGCTTCTGACAAGGATTCAGCACAATCAACCATATCCACACGGTAACCAAGCTCATTGAGGTTTGTAGGGAGTTCGAGATGCCGCTCTGTCTCACGTTCATTGATTTAAAGAAAGCCTTTGATTCTGTGGAGACTAAATCAGTCATCGAAGCCCTAGCCAAACAGGGGTGTTCAAACCCAATACATCAAGATCCTTTGTGAGCTGTATTACGGATTCACACCTGGATCCTACTATTCTACAAAGAAGTGATCACTGATGTCAAAAGAGGGGTCCTGCAAGTTCACCAAAACTCTTCAGGGCCACCCTCGAGAACATCATGCAACAATTAGAATGGGAAGGAATGGGAGTGAATCTAGAAGGTCGGCAACTACACCACCTCTGCTTCACTGATGACATCATTCTAATAACACCAAACATTAGCCAAGTGGCACAAATGCTGGCTGACTTTGACCGAGAATATGGAAAGATAGGTCTACAGCTGAATCTCAGCAAAACTATGTTCATGATAAATGAACTAATTCCAGAGGCCTCATTCACTCTCAATGGAACAAACATCTCTTAATACAGCAGTTATGTGTACCTAGGTGGAGAAGTCAACATGATGAACGACCTAAAACTTGAGCTGCACAGGAGGAAGAGAGCGTCATGGAATAACTTCAAGAGCATAGAAGAAATGGCTAAAAGGACAATGAACCTCTGGCTCCAGGCACATCTCTTCGACTCCATCATTCTCACGAAACCAGGATGAAATGCTATTCGGGTCTCCCAGAAAGGAATCGAAAGAGCTATGCTTGGAATATCATGCCTCACTTAAGTGAGTGAACGAATCCGGAGTTCCGACCTCGGTTGCTATTCCAGAGTCAGGGATGCCGTCTCGTTTGCCAAGGCATCGAAAATCAGATGGGCTTGACATGTAATGCGATTTGGAGACGACAGCTGGTCTACAGCCGTTACTGTTATATAATAATAAGTGATAAAATTATAATTCAAGTTCAGGAACTTGGACTTAGTCTCTTCTCCAACCTCTACTTATATATAAAGTACAACCACTAATTAAAATACTTATGTGAGTTATGCATACATGTTCCTTATAAAAACGTTTATGTGTAAGCATGTATTTATATCACAGTCAATTCCTAATATATAATGAACACTACCTCATATGTAGAAAGCTGTGCACATTTATGCAGAGATATACACATATTTTCACATATGCTATATGCTTACACATAGCTAAATGGAAACTTACATTCGTATGTAAACACACATGTAAAACTATTGAAAAAGTAAAAAAAAATACATGTAGAAATAGAATAATAGCTTTAGTAATTTCTACAACAGTTCAGTGGAGTCTATCAATTTCAACAATATGAAAATAAGAAAAAAATTCCCTTTCAATTATATTTACCAAATGTTTTCCAAGAATATTGTTTAATAACTTCAGGGAAGCAGAACTTTTTAAGCCTTCAGCCAAGTTAAACTTTTTGAAAATTGTTTTTGTAGTGTTTAACCAGCAAGATCATATTTTCATTACCCTGATGAAATACAGGTGCAAAATCTAAATGCATAAATCCCCATAGTACTGTTTCCTGCTCAGTTCCTTTCTTAGCAATGCTAAGATCCTTTTACCTTTTCCCTCTAACACTATCCTTCATCCTAGTATATACTAGGCTCCTGGGATTCTATCCTCTGAGAAGAAAAACAGAAGGAAATGGTGCTTTCCTGAATGCCTACTGTGTGTCAGTAGAAAGAGTTACTCTAATGAACTGACACAATGATACTGTATGTTATTTGAGGTAGAATAAACAGGCAAAGTTAACTAACATTTAAGCAAACAAAGCTATTGGAGAAATCAGAACTCCTGACTTCTTTGTTACATCAAAAAGAAATAAATACAAAAATATCCTACCGGAGTGAAATATCCTACTGGAATGGAATGTATTATATTCCACTGAAAGAAGGAACTTAATTGATCTAATTTTAACTGTATTATACTATGTAAACTGGAAAGACATGAATAATTTCATTTATATTTGAACTTACAGTATGTGCACTGGTCTCACTAGACTATGTACTGTATTTATTTTTTAAGAAATTAAAAAAATAATAATAGTAAAAATGTCAAATGTGCCTGACTGTCACTGTTTTGTCATATGCTTTCTTCCCTTTATGGGAATTTAATAGCTTTCTGACCTTACCTTTGAGAAACTGAGGCCCAGAAACATAATGCAGCTAAGAAATAATACTCGTCAAATTTAGAGTGAACATTTGAAATTGTGTCTTTTGCACAACACAGAATATAATTTCATTGTTGGCACACCTTTGTTAAGATTATTTCAACTAAACTGATATCCATTATCCCAAAAGAAAACTATAGACTTTCTTGCCTATGAGAACTGCTTGTGTCGGTTCACAGACCAGATGGAGAGAATGTTTGTTCCTAGTAGTGCAAGGAGGTTAAGGCATCATTTTTGCTTTCATCAACAGGGCCGCAGCACCCTCTAACAGATTCCTATGTTAAGAGCCAGTGCTGTCAGTTATGAACAGGAAAGATATCTACCACTGGAGATCTGGACTATATATCTCTGCATTAAAGAAAAAATGTTCTCTCTCTCTGCCTCTCCCTCTCTCCCTCCCTCCCTCCCTCCCTCCCCTCCCTCCCTCCCTCCCTCCCTTTCTCTCTCATCTCTCTCCCTCTCTGTCTTTTAATTCAATCACACACCCAACTGGAAATCTTGCATATCAAAATGGGAATCCTGGGAGGCTGTTGGAATATGCAGATCAACAGAAGCTAATTAGCATTAACTTGCAGCCATCCTGAACTGATTGGCAGCACAGCTGTGGGGACCCAACAAAACATGCTGAGTTGCATGCTTGTCAGGCCACCTGCCACTTGGCGGAATCCAAAATAGTGCAAACCACCATGCCTTAATAACTTGATGACCTTAGTTGGGAGGAGTTGGAAACAGACATATTTGGATCATGTGGTAATTAGTACTGCCTTCACCTGACATGCATTCAACAATAGGCTTCATGGCAGTACCTTCCTCATCTAACAAGTTGATGTCTTAATTGAGATTGACAGCTTGTTCCTGAGGCTACCAGTTCTCCATGAAGTTTGCAATCTTACTCAGGATCAGACCACATGCCTGAGCTACAGGCATTGAGACTCCAGAAGGATTTCATTTTCAGCTTCCTGGATACTATCTCTCATTTTTTTATATCAAGGGAATATTTTAAGAAAAGCACCAAAGACATTAAGGCCAGTTCAGGAAACACGGGAGCAGAGATTTAATTGGGTGACATATAATGTTCAAAACTTCAGCTTCCTCATTTAATGATATTACTTTAAGAAATCATTGTGAGCATGAAATGGGGTATTGTCAAAAGCTCCGGCACAAAATAGTGATTTAATAAGTGACAGCTGTTATTCTTTATATAGTTACTGATAGAAATACATATACACAGGGCCAGAGTGACAGTACAGCAGGTAAGCATTTCCCTTGCATCAACCAGGTTTGAGCCTCAGCATCCCATATGGTCTCCAGAGTACCACCAGGAGTAATTCCTGAATAAATAGCCAGGAGTAACTCCTGAGCATCACATCCAGTGATGCAAAAAAGAAAAGAAAGGGAAGAAACGTATACACACATACCAGAGAATAGAAGGGCCAATGATTCATATAAAAATTTTTGAGATTTGTTAAAGTAAGACATGGTAGTACTATCTATGATTCAAATCAGTATTATTTTGGGGAACATTTGCAACATTCACAATAATCTCCACCTTGCATATAAGCAAAATGCACTTTAGTAATAGTGAATGCAATCCATAATGTTTATTTTATAGGTACTATGAACTTATCATTGATTTAGTATTACTTGATCATGGTTTTATTTAATCCTCACCGCTCAGAAGATTGAAGCAAACATTTCAAAATTATTTGAAAACAAACAAAAAACACAAAAAAAAATCTAAGTTCCAGCAATAAGTTCTAGGTCAGCCTTGAACTTAATAGTTTCTGCCTGATGATTCCATTTTTCTGAGATTTCAGTTCTTTATGAATAACATTTACCAGGAATATATGAATACTCCTCTGATGAAAAAGATGTATGCAAAAACAAAAAGAAACAAATGTATGCAAATGAAACTTTGGGAATATTGTACCATTTCAACTTGGTTGTTTCAAAGGTAATAGACTCTATTAGACATATTCATTTATATTTTCATATTAATTAGTGAAAAGTTATTGAAAGTTTCTGTTCTAGCAACTTCAGTTGTAACAGAATGTTAATAGAAGTGATCTTAGGAGAACCAAACTGAGTGTAATAGATTTTTGAGTGGTATAATCTTTGTTTTGAATCTGACCAGATAAATTCAACTAAACCACTACATGCAAATTTTCTGAAAATTGTGGCCTCTCTTTTCTTTGAGCATTTATTTACTGAACACCCAAATTTGCTATTTTCTATTAGTCCACCATTTGCAATTGTCTGTAAAAGTAAATTTGCTGTGTCAGAAATTCTCTTAGACACTTTCTACCTTCGCTATCTCTGCTGATAACTCCAGCTGCGTTTATGTATGAACCTTATAAAATGTCAGATATATATTACATATGGGATTAAAAAACTGATTCTGAGAAGAATACATATGTGTTACGTTATATCCTCACTCGAATCTATCATTAAAATCAACTTGGACACTGGATGAAAATAGTTTTGAAGTTCCACACTACTCACCAGGAAAGGACACTGTTATGGGTGACATATGATCAATGGACTGTGAAGTACGTGTCATTTCTACTCTAAATTTTTGGAGAAACTCCAAATTCATAGTTAGGTGTCCCAGGAGACCTCTGTGGTTCTTGATTCACTGAACAAATTGGACCAGAAGTAGTTTAATCTGAAACCCAGAGAATGCAATGATGCTCAGCCTTGGGATGTAGGGGATTAATAGGTCACTCTGGTGTGCTCAGGAACCCCCCATGGTTGCGTCTGACTATGCAAGGCATTGAACTGGATTTAACTGCATGCAAGGCATGTGTTCAATCCCCTGCACTGTCTTTCCATTCCACTCTTTTTTATAACTATTTAGCGCTTTCTTAAAAATAAGTTTGGATAGGTAAGTGTCAGGAAGAGAAATCATGAGGAAACCCTCTACCAGAGTTCCCACCAAAATAACAACAATAAAAAGGGAAGCTTATGAACATTGGCAACGTTCATGAGTGAAAACGTATTTATTAATGATGTGTATGGAACTCTAATCAGTTTTTAATTTGACAGATAAAAAAAATTTGAAGACAGACAATTGAAGGGGTTGACAGACTTAATAAATGACATGACTGAGATGGGAGACCAGTCCTCACTTTTTGCTTATGTTTATGATCATTTGCTAAATAATTTCATCTCTTAGCACAGAGTGAAAAAGATGCACTCTCACTTATTATCAGGAACCTTGGACAAGTTTCTCCTTTCTTCCTCCACTCCCCCTTTATTCTTTGCTTTCTTTTGTTCTTTCTTTCTTGGCTTTTAGACCACATCCCATGATGTCAAAGACTTACTACTGGCTGTATGCTCAGGAATCACTCCTAGAAGAGCTCAGAGGACCATTTGGGATGCAAGGGATGTAGCTACATGCAAGGCAAGCACCCTACCCACTCTACTATAGATCTAGGAAAAGTTTCTTATCTTGAGCTGATACATGCATTAAGTCCTTAAGTTAATTGATTTTTATTAATTAGGATACCTGGGCTGGGCTTGAAAAAATGCTGCAGAGTGGGTCTTTAATGAGCCAGGCTTGTGGTCAGCTCTTCTGCTGAGGAGAGCTATGACGAGTGGGGAGTCCGGATGCGGAAAAGGACATCCCTCATGTTGTGGGGGTTCCTTTGGCTTCTTGCGAGGCTCTGCTGGGGTGGAGGGCCAGGGCTAGAACCCACCTTCCCTCTCGGGTGCCTTGTGATCAGCTGGGCACAGGGAGAGCTGGTAGCAGCTTTGCCCCATGTATGTGAGTCTCTGGATAAGCATACCTGGTCTGGGGTTGAAAAAAGACTGATGCAGGGTGGGTTTCTGATGAGCCAGGCTTGTGATCAGCTCGGTGAGCTGCTGGGTGGGGATCTGATGAGTGAGGAGTCCAGGTGTGGAAAATGGCAACCCTCATGGTGTGGGGGGGGTACCTCTGGCTTTTTTGAGGCTCTGCTGGGTCAGCGGGGCAGATATATGGAGCAGAGCTGCTATAAGCTCTCCCTGTGACCAGCTGATCATAAGGCTGGGCAGATGATCATGAGGAGCCTGGGAGGGAAGGCGGGTCTAGCCCTGGCATGCCACCCCAGCAGAGCCTCGCAAGAAGCCAGAGGACCCCGTACATCATGAGGGCTGCCATTTTCCACATCTGGACTCCCCACTCGTCAGACCTCCACCCAGCAGAATCGATGATCACAAGCCCGGCTTGTCAGAGACCCACCCGGCAGCAGTCTTTTTCAAGTCCAGCCCTGGTATGCTGCTGATCCAGAAACTCACATACACGGGGCAGAACTGCTACCAGCTCTCCCTGTGCCCAGCTGATCAAGAGGTGCCCAGGAGGGAAGGCAGTTTCTATCCCTGGCCCGCCACTCCAGCAGAACCTCGTAAGAAACCAGAGGACCCCCATATCATGAGGACCGCCATTTTCCACACCTGGATTCCCCACTCGTCAGAGTTCTACCCAGCAGAGCTGATTACAAGCCCAGATCATCAGAGACCATCCCTGCAGCAGTCTTTTTCAAGCCCAACCCAGGAATGCTGATCCAGAGACACACATACATGGGGCAGAGCTGCTACCAGCTCTCCCTGTGCCCAGTTGATCATGAGGCATCCAGGAAGGAAGGCATCCAGGAAGGGAAGGTTCTAGCCCCAGCCCACCACCCCAGCAGAGCCTCACAAGAAGCCAAAGGAACCCCCATACCATGAGGGCCACCCTTTTCCACATCCGACTCCCCATTCATCAGAGCTCCATCCAGCAGAAGAGCTAATTACAAGCCATCCTGGTTCATCAATAAATGCTCGAGATTATAGGTGACTAAAAGATTATCTCAACCACACGGCAGAGCCTGGCAAGCTACCCGTGTCGTATTTGATATGCCAAATAACAATAATAATTATAGACCTCATTCCCATGATTTGATGGAATGGTTTGAGGATCTTTATGTTCCTGGAGCAAAGAGATGCCCTTGGGCTACACTAGCATGTGCCAGGACATATGGAGATGTTACTGGTGCCTGCTAGAGCAAATTGATGATCAACAGGAAGACAAGTGAAGTGATACAAGTGATTATTAGCAGTCATTATTGTTATTGCACTGCTCTATGAGGAAAATATGATTAATTCTGGTTTGCAGGGATGAATCTGTTAATTTGAAAATGTTTCCAAAACAAAACAATAATTTTCAGAATAAAAACAGGTTGATCATGACATGGTCAAAAGAGATAAATTTAAAAATATGCAGATGGAGGATGGATATATAGTATTGGGGCAAAGGTACTTGCCTTGCATGCTGATGACCCTTGTTTGATCTCTAGCACTGAATATCTCCAGCCCTTAGTACCACCAGGGCATAGAGCAATTTAGAGAACTGACAATTAGAATTCATCTATCTTCATAAGAGAATGAATAAAAGTGGTAAAGGAGGTGAACTCTATAATGTATGCAAAATGCCTGTTTAAAATCTACAGTGTCTAACTTTGCCCTCTGCCACTATCTTCTGTTCTATCCAATGCCCATAATATTTTAACCAACACAGCAGGGAGACTCAGCACTCAAACTCTTTTGTTCTGTATTGAAGGCTCCTTCCACTACCAAAACCTGGTGGTTTATCAACAATGAAAATTTATTTCTGCAGTTTTAGGATCCCAAATAGCAATATCATGATCAGGCTCTGAGATGAACCCTTATTAGTTTTCGGGTAACTGACTTCTACCTTCATCCCACAAATGAGGGAAAAGATTCAGCTAGCTCCTGACCTTTTCTCATGAAACCCTTTATTCCATTTATAATCTTTCCCATAATCGTGGCCAAATCACTTGATCACTTGATCACTTGAATCCCGTTATTCATCGATTTGCTCAAGCGGGCGCCAGTAACATTTCCATTGGACCCTATCACGTGCCAATGTAGCCCAATGGCATCTGGTTGATTCAGAAAAACGAAGAGCCTCAAAACGTTCCTTCAGGGTCTTTACAAGGAAGTCTGACCATCTTGTAGGTGGGCGGCCACGTGATTTTTTGACATCCCGGGGGATCCAGTCGGTAATGGCTCTAGTCCAGCGGTTGTCTCCAAATCGCATTACATGTCCAGCCCATCTGATTTTCGATGCCTTGGCAAAAGAGACAGCGTCCCTGATTCTGGAATAGCGATGGAGGTCAGAATTCCGGATTCCTTCTCTCACTTGAGTGAGGCGTGATATTCCAAGCATAGCTCTTTCGATTCCTCTCTGGGAGACCCGAATAGCATTGCCACCCTGCTTTCGTAGGGCCCAGATCTCTGAGGCGTATGTTAATGCAGGGAGAACGGTGGAGTCAAATCTTCTCGTGGCCAAATCCTCTCCAAAATTCCCCCACTTTCAATTTACCCTAATTGGAATTAGGGTATAAAATATATGAAAGTTTAGTGACAAAGGTATTCAGTCTAAAACATTTTTCAGGAAATTGCAGGATGAGTTAGACTCTACTGCCACAGATTGTACATATGGTATAAGAGAAGAAAAAATATCCAGGAAAAACTCATAGGTTCCGTCCAGTAAAACCAATAGCAAGTTCATATTCTTAGCATGTGACTTCATTAGTTTTACTGAGCATAGAGAGGTACGTCAAAGAATCATGAAAACCAGGAAATAACTCATTCATGATGGACTCCAGGAATTTTTTTCGGTGATTAAGTAGATTCTTATTTATTTTCAAACAGGTGCCAATGTGATATTTCTGGAAAATAGTTATGATGTTTGGAAATGATATTTCAAAAGGCAAAGGTAAAAGTTGGTAATACATTGGTGATGAGTGAGAGAAGAAGTGAATCAAGGGGTTTCCCATTTCATACCGTTGCTCCAGCTGTGTATCAAATTTCTTCATATTTAAGTTGATCTTTTCTGGTGCCAAGGGCTGAACTTCACCCTTCAAAATTGACAAAAGGTAGTGCTCCCTGTTTCTCAGTTTCTTTACAGAAACTGGAGATATATTAAAAGATATTGATATAGATATGGTTAGATAGGTATCTTTAAATTAAAGTACTGTGATTTTGTGATTTAAATCACTATTAATGGTAGTTTTATGTACCTATTCTTCCAACATGGTTTCAATACCAAAACCACCACCTGGATGTTCACATTTCTCCACTAATGTTCTCTTAAAACCCTCCCCACTAGCCCAAACTCAGTTCTCTGTGCACTAGCTCTATTTCTTTTGTATTTGGCAGTTTGTTCCTCTCTTACTCTGTACCTTTATTTATTTGGACTTTTCAGGTCACACCTCGCAATGCTCAGGGATTGCTCTGCACTCCTGCGAGCACCTTGCAGAGATGGGGAAAGGGTTTCTGAAATGAAATTTATCTCAGGACTAGTACAAAAGGCGTGTTTCTGTACAATGGATATTCTACAGCCAGATATATGGTTCTCCAAACTTCCACTAGATCCTTATCTGTACTTCAGGGTTGTTCTGTGTGCTAACATTTAGAATTACTGAGAGTCATACATACTTGCCAGGAGGCAAACAGCATTTCTCTTTGATTTAATTATGGTTATTTTATTTAAAAGAGGATCCAAGATAGCCAGGCAGACTCTGGTAGAGTTCTCCACTCCCACTGCGGGGGAGATCTGTGGTAGTATGAGAGGAAATATTCATACCAGCTAACATAGAATTCAAAGCTTTCATATCCAGCCACGTCTCTATCAACCACATAGAGAGTCACAGATCCAAACTGTTTTTCTGTCCTCTATCTCCAATGTGGCCTGCAGGAGATAGCTCTAGGCAAAATGCAAAGGCTCTGGGTAGCCATGATGAGGGCACGTACTCTGACAATATCCTATAAATTGGACATATAGTATGTTGTCTTTTTTGTATTTTCCCTTTTACTTGCATAATACTTTGGAGGTTCCTTAAGTTGTAAAACACATTAGCACTTTGTTCCTTTTTCACTTCCTGATAATTATCCATTGAGTGGATATATATAAACCTCATCTTTTTTCCTAACATACAGTTGGTGTCAATGTGACTTCATTCCCTATCATAGTATTGTTTTGAACACATATATGCTATGGTGGTCATCTGCTTAATTATTCAAGTTCCACTCATTAATGAATCATGCTTATTTTGCCTTGAGAGTTATACTTTTTCCTAAAGGTGCCATTTTATTTTTTTCTGGTTTTGCTTTAGGGTCAATCTAGAGATTGTTTGGAATTTACTCCTGGCTCTGCACTCAGGTATTATTTTGGGGTGGGGCTGGGAGGCTAGGGGTTCATAAGTGGTGGCAGAAATTGAATCTAGGTCAGTCACATGGAAGACAAGTGCTCTATACTCTGTAGAGTGATTTCAATTTTTTGTTAAATGGCAAGTTAGTGGTTCACTGACTATATGTATATAATATATAACATCCAGATGTTATATATGTAAATATATATCACATATAAAAGCTGTTTTATATAAATATATGTTGACATATATAAAGTATACATAAAACAGCTTTCCATATCCAGTCATCTCTGATAGGAAATTAGGTTGGTTTCATGTTTTGATTCTTATGAATAATAATCATATGAACATAGGGCACAAATATTCTTTAAAATTAGTGTACTTTTTTTGCTTTTTTGGGGGGTCTTTTTTTTCCTCTATCCGGCCCAGGTATGCTGGTCCAGAGACTCTCAGACATGGGGCAGAGCTGTTCCTTGCTCTCCCTGTGCCCAGCCATTCATGAGGCAGTTGGGAGGCATGGTGGGTTCTAGCCCTGGCCCACCACCTCGGCAGAGCCTCACAACAAGCCAGACCACCCCACTTCACACCACGGGCGCCACCATTTTCCACATTTGGACTTCCCTCTCGTCAGAACTCCACCCAGCAGACCAGCCCATCACAGCCCGGATCATCGACACCCACCTTGCAGCAGCTTTTTCCTCAATCCGACCCAGGTATGCTGGTCCAGAGACTCTCAGACATGGGGCAGAGCTGTTCCTTGCTCTCCCTGTGCCCGCCGTTCATGAGGCAGTAGGGAGGCATGGCGGATTCTAGCCCTGGCCCACCACCTCGGCAGAGCCTCACAACAAGCCAGACCACCCCCCTCACACCACGGGCGCTGCCATTTTCCACATTTGGACTTCCCTCTCATCAGAACTCCACCCAGCAGACGGAACCCATCACAGCCCGGATCATCCACACCCACCCTGCAGCAGCTTTTTCCTCAACGTGTGGACTCCCTTCAATCCGGCCCAGGTATGCTGGTCCAGAGACTCTCAGACATGGGGCAGAGCTGTTCCTTGCTCTCCCTGTGCCCAGCCGTTCATGAGGCAGTTGGGAGGCATGGCAGGTTCTAGCCCTGGCCCACCCCTCGGCAGAGCCTCACAACAAGCCAGACCACCCCCTCCCACTCCACTGGGCACCGCCATTTTCCACATTTGGACTTCCCTCTCGTCAGAACTCCACCCATCAGACCAGCCCATCACAACCCGGCTCGCGTGGCTGCTTGCGGCCGCGGCTCATCAATAAATGCTTTATTTGGAAGTGTTTAAAAGAGTTTGCCTCCCGCTCGGCAAGCCTGGCAAGCTTCTCGTGTTGTATTTGATATGCCAAATTCCAGTAACAATTATATTAGGTCATTCCCATGACCTAATATAATGGTTTGAGGCTCTTTATGTTCCTGTAGCAAGCCGATGCCCCTGGCTCTACTGGCATGACACAGGACATATGGAGATATTACTGGTGCCCGCTCTAGCAAATAGATGATCAACGGGAAGATCGTGATCGTGATCGTGATCGTTTGGGGGGTCACACCCAGCGATGTTCAGAGTTATTCCTGGCTCTGCGCTTAGGAATCACTCCTAGCACAGTGTGGGGACCATGTGGGATGCCAGGGATCTAACCCGGGTCGGCTGCATGCAAGGCATATGCCCTACCCACTGGACGATCGCTCCGGCCCTCAAATTAGTGTATTATGTCCTCCAGTTAAATGCATAGAAAACTATAATCTTAATAAGAGTTCTTATAGTTTTAAAGAGTAAAGAGTGAGGGGCAAAGTCTTAGGGCACTTGATACCAATTTCTAACAATATTATAGAAAATTTAAAATAAATCATTTGGGGATTTTGAGCTACTATCAATAAAATGATCATAAAAAGATTGTAAATATTTTAACCGCATTTTAATTTTACCGTATATCCTTATTAATTTCACATTTAAAAAAATCATTCAGCTCCCTATGATTTTAGAGCTTCCTAACCTTCCCTTTTCCTCCTCCTCCTCCCTACACATAAACACACACATAAACACACACACACAAATTGCCCTGTGTATGACCTTCCTCCTTGTTACCTTTATCTCATTATGGGTGTATGAGAATATTCCATATGTCTCTAGTAAATTTGCCCTGCTATTGGATGGATCTAATTCTTCTTTGATCCCTGTTTGAGACCATTGTTAAATTCCCAGCACGGTTCAGGTTTTGCTGGTTGACAAGTCTCTTTGTTCGTATTTTGTAATTAAATGTGTAGGGTGGATTATTTTTGTCACTGATGCTCCTTATTATTTTCTCCAGAGAAAAATTTAAAATTTTATAGTGAAATCATAACTGTAATTTTTGTATTGCTCTGTTTGTTCTCTTGATAAGTCAGGAGTATATTTTGGGATTTTAATATAAACATATACCAAAATTAGGCATACTATCACAGTTTTCTCATTGATTGTTTCCAGGAATGTTTCTCTGCTCTGAGAAATTTTTGAGATAGTAGCAGGAGAACTTCAAAGACTTGAACAAAAGAAGCACATCTTCTTTCAACCTTGAATCCTGGGCACAAAACAGTGCACAACGTATTTGTGCCTAAATAGAATGTATGTTTTCTCTCTATATCTAGCCTAATGCTGGCTCTTGTTTTTGCTTTCTTGCCCTTAAGGTCACAGGTCTGCAAACCTGTTGATCATATTTCACATGAAATATATAACTATTGATAGAGATTATTAGAAACGAGAGGGTTGCCCTCCTCATTTCTTCCTCTTAGAGTGCTTTGATGTTCCTAGGATATGGAGAATGACTTAAGGCCCTTTTTACTAGTTTTGATGTTGCCACCACGTGGCCAGAAATTAATCTAAACAGAGCTTTCAATGCCTTCTTACTCGAGAAGAGTTTTTATGGTTGGATGTTAGACAGGGTGTTTGGCTATTTAGTAAGTTTCCAGTATAAATATTACATATTCTATTATTTACTTAATCATTTGAGAGGTGAATAGAAATTAAAGTGCCAGTCCCTGAGCTGGGAATTGGTACTAAAGAGATCAAGAGAATCTCTGTCCTCAAGAAGCTTATTATACAAATGGACAAGGGACTCTGACATGAGTCAGAGTCTGATATGCAACAGAGTCTGACATGCTCTGCTAAATGCTTTATTAGAGAATGCAAAAATGTTCTCTGGGAAGGAGAGAAGGGAGTGAAGAATGTTGCCTTTGGATTGGGAATCATGTTTATTTTGTTGGTATGCATACTCTTTTGTCACTGGAAGCCCTGAGGATAATTTTTGCACATATTCATTTGGTAAGATAATATTTGTAAAATATTTTACTGTGCTCAGATCCTAAGGGAAATGGTTCATATGGTGGCATGGCAGGACAAAAAGTACCATCTAACACTGGTGTAATACTTTCAAAGTACTTGAAGTCATCACTGTGAAATAATCTAGCAAGATACTAATAACTTTTTGATAATATATGAAAGTTGAAAATTGTCAGACAAATGGCTGTTTCCTCTCTAGAATACCATTGCTTTAATTTGACAGCATTAAGAACATTCTTCCCTTTCCTTTGAACATTCCCCTCATAAACTATTTCTTAGAACACTTGCCATGTATAGCATGAGTAGATTGTGCTGGGTGTCGAACACATAAAGATGGTTAAAAGAGCTAGCAGAGGAGACAAGAAGTGAGTAAATTCTATTCACTGACAAACACTCTTTAACGAAGGGTGGACAGTATAGTTGGGATACTTCAGAAGCAAAATTGCATTTCTTCAGGGAACTCCAACAAGGCTTCAGAAGAGGTAAGATTTGAACAAGGTTTGAAGAGGCAAACAATGTCTACCTTATATATAAGGCTGAAAAAATTGTTCAAATTAATTTGTCATAATTGCTTATATATAAATCTATAAGTTTTGGCATATATAAATTTTGGCATTCTTAGTTTAAGAAGAATTGTAGAAAACTATGCAATTATGAGTTGAATATTTATAAGAATAATGTGCAAGCTATAAATGAAAATTCCACTCTTAAAATGCATACATTTTATTTTAAAAAATTTAGTAAATATTCTTTAGAAAGAGTTTTGAAATGAAAACTAGATTAGTCAAAGTTCCTCAAAATTAAGTTTGGTAAAATTTTGATGATCATTCTTTGTATTTGATGTCCTTTGAAATATAAAGGGCCTTTGAAGTATAAAGGGTCACTAATTGTTCATACAGAATGACAATTCCACAACACTCTTATATGTTTATGCAATCTGTTTAGATACAAGGAATGTTGTTCAGCAAGAAAATATGAATTTTCCTCTATATTTTGAGCAGTGAGAAAGTGAGATCTGATAGTTTCTAGTACAATCCTTCATTTGAATCCCCTTTGTTTTCATATTATATACATATATGATCACGTTAATGTATTCATAAATATGTATAAGTACATCAACATATATGTGTGTAATCAGATATTCAAATGTGTCAGTACATTTTTCTTTTTATTTACGTATATGGCTATATAGAAAAAATTTCATGTCATAGATTATATAATTCTTCAAAGAGACATTTAGCAAATTTCAGACTGGAAACAACATTTTAAGTTTCTAGGTCTTGTCAGTGGGTGGAAGCTACTGCAAATGTGTGTGAATAAGTGGTTAGGTAAAACAGAAAAAAGGAACAGTGTAATAATAATTGTTGGAAAGGATAATAGCAGCTTAGAATTGAGCATTGAAATTAGGCAAAGGGATATACATGATAACCTTTAAATGTATGTATTGCTACCCACAATGTATAAGATCACACGAGAGAGAGAGAGAGAGAGAGAGAGAGAGAGAGAGAGAAAAGAAGAGGTAAAGTGCCTGCCATAGAGGCAGTCTGGGGAAGGGGAGGATTGGGGACATTGGTGATGGGAAATGTGTGCTGGTGTAAGGGTGGATGCTGGACACTGTAGGACTGAATCCCAAATATGAACATCCTTTAATTGTATATCTCACGGTGGTATAATAAAAAAAAATTTAAAGATACCAAAATAAAAAAAACAAACATAAATAAAGGGGTGGTTAAGTGCAAGATTTCAGTACTTAGAGCTGCGTAAAGGGTTTATAAAGTTAGTTTTACAGATGAAGTCAATTTCATTAAAAAATAATGTTCTCCAGTGTCTCCCTCTATCAATTATTCCTATGTAGTTAACAGCTACAATGATTCTGAACAGCATTTTTTACCCTTACCATGCATGTGTCTGTGTGTATATTTAAATTCACTCTCCACTGTTGAAGTACAGTTTAATGCTTGTCCTAAGAGTTATAATATGCATCTTTATCTTCATCTATGTTTAAATAATAGTATAGTATGGCATTCCATTTTATATGGAATTTTATAAAATTCCATTCAATTTTGATATTAAAATTCTATTAATATTTTCTTTACTTTGTGCAATTAAAATTTCAGGTATAAATGTTAAAAATTCCCAAATCCACAATGCCATCATTTTTTAAATTTATCTTATTTTTATTGACCTGCACTATTAAATATTATACACTATTAAAAATGTTCATGATTGAACCCAAATATGAACTTTTTTAATTGTATATCTTTGTAATTGTAAAAATAAAATAAAATTAAATAAAATAAAATAAAATAAAATAAAATAAAATGTTCATGATTGGGTTTCAGTCATACAGTGTTCCAAAACCCATCCCTCCACCAGTGCACATTTCCCAACACCAACGTGTCCTGTTCCCATTTTCTCTTTTTGTTGTTGCAGTGACTGGAGTTACACACTTATTGTGTGCTGTTCACACACTGCTGCAGTGCTTGCTACAGTTACACAAATTAGTTGTGCTGATCTCACACACACTTGATTGTGATGTAATGGTGATCAAATAGTAATATGTTACTAACTTATTGATCACTTGGTCACTTGAATCCAGTTATTCATCAATTTGCTGAGCGGGCGCCAGTAACATTTCCATTGGACCCTATCACGTGCCAATGTAGCCCAATGGCATCTGGTTGATTCAGGAATATGAAGAGCCTCAAACCATTCCTTCAGGGTCTTTACGAAGGAAGTCTGACCATCTTGTAGGTGGGCAGCCACGTGATCTTTTGACATCCCATGGGATCCAGTTGGTAATGGTTCTAGTCCAGCGGTTCTCTCCAAATCGCATTACATGCCCAGTCCATCTGATTTTCGATGCCTTGGCAAAAGAGACAGCGTCCCTGATTCTGGAATAGCGACAGAGGTCAGAACTCCGGATTCCTTCTCTCACTTGAGTGAGGCGTGATATTCCAAGCATAGCTCTTTCGATTCCTCTCTGGGAGACCGAATAGCATTCTCATCCTGCTTTCGTAGGGCCCAGGTCTCTGAGGCGTATGTTAATGCAGGGAGAACGGTGGAGTCAAAGAGATGTGCCCGGAGCCGAGGTTCTTTGTCCTTTTAGCTACTTCTTTGATGACTTTGAAGGCATTCCATGCTGCTCTCTTCCTCCTGCGCAGCTCAGGTTTTAGGTCGTTAATCATGTTGATTTCTTGACCTAGGTACACATAAACATCCAGTAACAGAAATGTTTATACTAACTTCTACTATTTAAAATTTTGTAGATTGTGCATTTGGTGCTATATGTAATACTTTTTGCATAATCCAAGGTGTGAAGATTATCTTATCTCTTCTTCAATTTTTTGGGGGGTGTGAGGAAATGCTGAGGCACCCTGCGCAAAATCCGGGAGCAGGGTCAGGGATCCCCTTTTGCTCCAGGGGATCTTCAGAAAGACACAAGAATCCAGCGAGGTTTCAAAATGCTTTACTTAACACAGGTTCAGGCATTACAAATCAGCAATAGGAAAAACTCCGAATTTAGGATTCCTGGCTGGACCCCAGCCACGTGTAGGCCAAGAAGTTGGCTGTCATGTGTTAAGGCCCTGCAGAGAGGAGACAGAGACAAGTCGCCAGCAGAAAGGGGGCAAAGCGAGCGAGGGAGGCGACCTGCCAAAAGAGAGCAAAGCGAGGAAGCAGCCTAGTTGTTTTTTTTTTTTTTTTTTTTGCTTTTTGGGTCACACCCGGCAATGCTCAGGGGTTACTCCTGGCTCTGCACTCAGGAATTACTCTTGGCGGTGCTCGGGGGACCGTATGGGACTCAGGGGATCCAACCCTGGGCAGCATAGGCCAGCCGCATGCAAGGCAAACACCCTACCCGCTTATCCCTGCAACTTAGCTCTCCCACAAGAAGGAAAGCCATCAGGGTCAAATGCCCTCAGGTAATTTCTCCTAGGACCTTACCTAGGTCCTTTGAGATGTTAATGTCACTGACTCAAGATCTGCCTAGGAAATGCCTTTCCAGGGTAGAGAGGAGGGGCTTCTGAGATGAGCTGTATCTCAGCATACAAAGGCATGCATCTGTACCAAAGACTATACTATAGCCAGTTAAATATTCCTCCAAGCCTTCAAGAGTCTCATCTTTACTTCATGGTTGTTCTGTATATCAGGCTTTGAGTTATCAGAGAGCCATGGCCAGGCAAATATACCTGTAAGATCTAGTTAGTCCCACTATGATTGTGGCAGCATGCGAGAATATACCAGCCAGTATAGAATACATAGTCAGATGAACTGCCACATTTAAACTGCCCTCTTATCTACAAAGTGACCTGCAGGAGACAATCCAGGAGACAATCCAGGCTCTGGGCAGGTGTACTGCAATGGGGGGGGGGGGGCGGTTGGGGTAAATAACCAGTGGAACTCAGAGCATACTGATGGCTCTGTGCTCAGGGATGACTCCCGGCATGCTGAGGCGACCATATGTGGTACCAGGGATCACATGCAGACCCACTACATTTAAAGCAACAGCCCTACAAATGGAACTCTCTCTTTGGATCTCCTCAAAATATCTTAGTTTTAGCACCAACTGCAAGGTCTTAATGGGCTTGACTGAATCTTTCCTATTTTTTTCAATTCTTTAAAAGAAGTTGAAAATTGAGGTGATCTTTTCTTTAAGCTATTTTTATATTTACCTTTTGAGCTATTGTTATAATGTAGATTTTGATTTCTATTTTAGATAATGTTTATTATTTTGAATAAATTATCTCCTTTAATATGTTTTGTTGTGTATTTGGGTATCCTGGTCATGACACCTTTGAACCTTAATCAGAAATGTTTATTTTGTCATCACTTTTAGACGATAACTTTCATTGTGTACAAAATCCCCATTTGATATTTAAAAATATTGTGTTAAGAATTAAGAAATGTATTAAGAAACATACAAGAATTAAGAATTAATTAATATATTAATAATCAACATATTTAACATATTAACAATATCTTAAATAAACATACGTAACATATTAACAGTATCTTAACATATTAAGAATCATGTTAAGAGGATCCGGAGAAATAGCACAGCTATAGAACAGCGGGTAGGGCATTTGCCTTGCATGCGGCCAACCTGGGTTCGATCTCAGGCATCCCATATGGTCCTCCCAGCACTGCCAGGAGTAATTCCTGAGCAAAAAGCCAGGATTAAACACTGAGAATTGCTGGGTGTGACCTAAAAAGCAAAAAAAAATCATATTAAGAACATGATACAAGTATTCCTTCTTAATTTTTGGCTTCCATAATCTCTGATACGATGTCAATATTGATTTTTCTTTTTTTTAGTCTGTTCCTCTATATATGTTTTAGTTTTATCTTTCTTTTAGTGCATATTTAAATATTCTTTCCAGGTGTTGCAGGTGTGGCTGCGGTGCCCGGCTGCGTTGGCAGGTGGCAGACAGGAGACAGGCTTGTCCACACCCAGGGCTCTGCCCGTGGGCCCTGGATGGTGATGGTCTGGCATAGAAAATGACTGGGCCCTCTGTGGTGAACCCAGAGACATGGCAGAGCCTGGCAAGCTAACTGTGGTGTATTCAGTATGCCAAAACCAGTAACAATAATGGATCTCATTTCCAACGAATGGAGATATTATTGGCGACCACTTGAGCAAATCTATGAACAACGGGAAGACAAGTGATACAAGACAAGATTGAGCAATTTACCTTCTGTATTCCTTGCAAATATTTCCTTTTAAATTTAGTATTTTGGGGGGGAATATTTAAACTTTGGGATTTGGGATTTGTGGGATTTGGGGTTTGTTACATGATTAAATTTGATAATACTTTGGCCATTGTCTTGAAAATGTTTTTAGCCTCCTGAATCCCAAACATCTTTCAAGAATTGAAACCATTTATATTTTTTCTTCCAGTTATTTCTACATTATCACTCTTTATTGTGAGTCTGCACACATGCATGTTTATGTGTGTGTGTTTGTTGTGTATTTGCATGCTCACATGGTTCTTGTATGCTTTATTCTGAAAGTTTCTATTGCTGATTTCAAGGTTACTTATTCAATGTGTGAATGGCCCTTGAGATCTTCAAGTAAGTTTCAGTTAGGGTACTTGTCATTTTCTTGTCAGGTTCTTTAAGCCTCACTTGATCACTTGATCACTTGAATCCTGTTATTCATCGATTTGCTCGAGCGGGTGCCAGTAACATTTCCATTGGACCCTATCACGTGCCAATGTAGCCCAATGGCATCTGGTTGATTCAGGAATATGAAGAGCCTCAAACCGTTCCTTCAGGGTCTTGACAAGGAAGTCTGATCATCTTGTAGGTGGGCGGCCACGTGATCTTTTGACATCCCGTGGGATCCAGTTGGTAATGACTCTAGTCCAGCGATTGTCTCCAAATCGCATTATATGTCCACCCATCTGATTTTCTATGACTTGGCAAACAAGACAGAGTCCCTGATTCTGGAATAGCGAAGAATGTTAGAACTCCTATCTTTCCACATTCTCAGTCAAAGTCAGCCAGCATTTGTGCCACTTGGCTAATGTTTGGTGTTACTAGAACGATGTTATTAGCGAAGCAGAGTTGGTGTAGTTGCCGACCATCTATCTTCACTCCCATTCCTTCCCATTCTAATTCTCGAAGGTGGCGCTGAAGAGTTTTGGTGAAATGGTATCACCCTGTCGAACCCCTCTTTTCACATTATTTGTTTGTTTACTTATTTATTTATTTACCTTGGCTTTACTTTCTTTATGATACTGATGTTTTTCTTTTCATTTTAAAGCAAGCTTATAAAGCTGCCTTAAACGTTGCCTCCTGATGTATCATCGATCATAAACTGACATCTCTCAAATAAACTCTTATTTCCATCCTTCTTGACTTACCTAACAATTTTTTTTGCTGAATACTCAACATAGTGACTTTTATGTTTCTGAATGCTTGGTTTTGTTACCCTCTTTTAAAGGATATCCAAAGTTGGTCCAAAAGACAGTTTATGAGGAGAATTCTTTATAGAAGAAGACTTGCATACTGCCTGATATAACAAAAAATATTGCACCCTACCCCTCTCAACAGGATTCCTCTCCTGTTTTGCAACTCACTGTGCAAATCCAATGTGTAAGTTGGTATTCTGTTTATCTCCAGTTCCACTGTTGGAATTGGGACTTAAGAAACTTTAAAAATTATATTCTGGCTCTTGATACCCTTGACTAATAATTAAACTGTCATCTTTTACCATGGAGATCAGATTGCGGCAGGAAGGTTTGGGAGATTTTAGGCAAAAGTAAAATCAACGACCTGCGAAAATTATCATAGTAGGTAATAGAGATTAGGAAACAAGAGATTTTGTTTTAGGATGGTAAATACTAATGCTTGTACACATTTACTATTTGAGTTTCAGATGAGACAAACAACAGTGACTTAAAGTGTTCATGATTGTCTTAAAAACTCATTTCCATAAGTTATTTATTTTACTATTAATATATTGTGTACACTGAATTTATATTAATATTATATATGAATTCAAGAGATGTGGCTCTGGGCACATCTCTTTGACTCCACTGTCCTCCCTTCATTAACATACGCCTCAGAGACCTGGGCACAAATGCTGGCTGACTTTGACCGAGAATGTGGAAAGAAAGGTCTACAGCTGAATCTAAAAAAAAACTATGTTCATGAAGAATGAACTAGTTCCAGAAGCCCCATTCACTCTCAATGGAACAAACATCTCTGAATGCAGCAGTTATGTGTACCTAGGTCGAGAAATCAACATGATGAATGACCTAAAACCTGAATTGCGCAGGAGGAAGAGAGCGGCATGGAATGCCTTCAAAGGCATCGAAGAAATAGCTAAAAGGACAGAGAACCTCTGGCTCCGGGCACATCTCTTTGACTCCACCGTTCTCCCTGCATTAACATACGCCTCAGAGACCTGGGCCCTATGAAAGCAGGATGAGAATGCTATTCGGGTCTTCCAGAGAGGAATCGAAAGAGCTATGCTTGGAATATCACTCCTCACTCAAGTGAGAGAAGGAATCTGGAGTTCTGACCTCCGTCGCTATTCCAGAATCAGGGACTCTGTCTCGTTTGCCAAGGCATCGAAAATCAGATGGGCTGGACATGTAATGCGATTTGGAGACAACCGCTGGACTGGAGTCATTACCAGCTGGATCCCACGGGATGTCAAAAGATCACATGGCCGCCCACCTACAAGATGGTCAGACTTCCTTGTAAAGACCCTGAAGGAACGGTTTGAGGCTCTTCATATTCCTGAATCAACCAGATGTCATTGGGCTACATTGGCACATGATAGGGTCCAATGGAAATGTTACTGGCGCCCGCTCGAGCAAATCGATGAATAACGGGATTCAAGTGATCAAGTGATTATATATGAATTATTGATATTAATAGAACATATTAATAACTGAGCATGAATCATAATTACTTTCTAACACACGAAAATATTTATATATCACTTTATGTAAAGGAATGAAGTAGGACATTGGAGAGTCCCTATTTCCCAAGACTTTTTTAGCTACAGTTTTAATCACACAAACACAAACAAACATACAAATGCAAAAAAGTACCCTGATCACCTAATGAATATTCCATTACTTCCAAATATTCCAAATATTTATATATATTCCCAAATATATATATTTATTTTATATATAAATATAATATATATTTTAATTGGAAATTTATATATATTTCCAACTATTCCAAATATATTCCAAATATTCATTATTTGGTGACTTTTCCATTATTTGGAAATAATGGAAAATTATTTTTTGTTATTAGGAAAAAATAATTCCTAAAAATAATTTGAGTACATACTTTAATGCTGTATCCTGGGCTATAGAATAAATTAATTGACTCCATTAATCATAATATTATAAAAGCATGAATATCGTTCATTATCTAAGCTGGACATAACATCTATGCTCATTTCCTGTAAACTTCCTTATCCCTAAGTATTACTTTGGTTCTGTCCACAGCAGACTATCATCTGTTTTCCACAGCTTTGATATGTACTTCTACAGCCTTACACAATTTACGGCACTACACAATTTACTGGGATCTGACTCATCTCCTCCTTACCAAATTCTTTGATGGATGTTGATTTCACCCTTCAAACTTCAGACAAAATTTTACCTCCATTGTAAAGACTTTTCCATATAATCATTTTAAGAAGTTATCCCATCATTCTTGTCTAATGTCTTTTTTTTGGTCAGTCTCACTAATTAGAAGTACTGAGTTATACATATAATTTGTTCATACTTTACACGCAATGTATCTTTTAAGCCATAAAGCAATTAACAAAAAACACAAAACTTAAAGGTATATGAGTATTTATTATTCATTTATAAGAAAAATAATACCTAGAAATATTATGTAACTTCTAAGATAAAATATGAAGTTATTTAGCTGCAAGACTATAATCCCAGTCTAGGCATATCTATTAAATGACTAAAATAGTTTTCACTTGTTTAGGGCCACATCCAGGAATGATCATGACTTACTCATGGTTCTGTGCTCAGGAATATTTCTGAAGATAGAACCCAGGTCAGCAGCATGCAAATCAAACACCTTACTGGATGTACCATCTCTCTGACTCCCCAGAGTTTATTTTTAAAGCAATTCATAGAGCACACTTTAGTATTATTTGCAAGTATATTAGAAATTAAATTTCTTTCTCCCACTTATTTTCCAGGTTCTTTTGCTGAGTGGGAGGGTTGGGTCTCACTCTGAAGTATTTATGGGTTATTCTGGCTCTGCATGGAACTGACCATTAATTTAGTCATTTATTGCATCATTAATGTAAACTTAATAGAGTTCATTTAAAATGTTTTTCATTAAATAACTGAGATTAGCAAGGTTACTGATGGCTGAGTTTTAGGCATATATTTCAATATAAACCCAGTGTCAGCTTCTCCAATGCACACCCCCTGTTCTCAAGCTGCATCCCACCTCACCTACCCTCTTCTTGTGTGCCACCTTGACAGGCAGGTTAAAAACTTCAGTGGTGAAAGCTTTGGTTTCGTGCTTCAGTGTTGTTGAATCCCTGATTCTAAGAAAACAAATCTTTATCTTCTTTAAAGATCTCATGTTTTCAGTGTTGATAAATTCCTATTTTGGATATACAGTTATACCAATCTTCCATATCAGCAGTGTAACCATCATACTACCCCTGCTTCCCCAATACTTCCCTTTCTCTTCCTCTTCTTTCTGCCACTGATTTCTTTACTACTCTACATCTCCTCCCTATACTCTGGGGTCAAGGATGATCTAGGTATCATCTGTCTTTTCACTACACTTCATTTCCTTGTCCAGTTACTCTATTTTCCACAGGCAAGTGACATCATTCCGTGTTTGTCTTTCTTCTGGCTGGCTTCTTTCACTCAACCTGATACTGGAAGATGTCATATTGAATGCAACTGTACTAGAGACACTGAATATTTTGAAATATGTTGATGGTCATTTTGCACATGAACTTCAGAGACTTTAATATTATTGTAACTACCTGAGCTATAATAAGAATGCAAAATAAACCACTTAACACATTTTATGTGAAGTTCACTATATTAGAATTAGAAAAGACACTCAAGTATGAAATATACAAATAGGAAGGAAGGAGATATTTAGTATCACAAAGTGGTCTTGCATCAATATAAGTCCCAAAGAAGTGTTGAGAGATTCTTTTCAGCGCTGAGGACTCCAGAAGTACTTTTGGGACCATGTAGCCTTCAGATGTAATTTTCCTCCAAATACTTTGTTGCCATGCAGCCTATGAATGTAATTTTACTTCTCTGACTCATGAATTAAGAGCAGTTGCTTCTGGCCAGTTTATGACAATGGGACAGGCACCTAATACCTTTTCACTAAATTCCTCTTCTACTTCAGAACAGTTATTCTTATCCTATTTCATCTGGCCCAGGCATGCTGAACCAGAGACTCTCAGACATGGGGCAGAGCTGCTACTTGCTCTTCCTGTGCCCAGCTGCTCGTGAGGCACCCGGGAGGCATGGCGGGTTGTAGCCCTGGCCTGCCACCCCAGCTGAGCCTCACAACAAGCCAGACCACCCTCCCCACTCCATGGGGCCCGCCATTTTCCACATCCGGACTTCCCTCTCGTCACAACTCCACTCAGCAGACCAAACTATCACAGCCCGGCTCGCGCGGCTGCTAGCGGCTGCGCCGTTCATCAATAAAGTTGTAGTCACCTTTATTTAAAGGTGACTACAACAGCTATGCCATCCGCACGGCAAGCCTGGCAAGCTGCTCGTGTAGTATTTGATATGCTAAATACCAGTAACATTTATATTAGGTCATTCCCGTGACCTAATATAATTGTTTGAGGCTCTTTATGTTCCTGGAGCAGGCGATGCCTTTGGGTTGTACTAGCATGAGACGGGACCTATGGAGATATTACTGGTGCCCGCTCTAGCAAATAGATGATTAACGGGAAGATAGTGATAGTGATAGTGATTTCATCGCATCAAGCACCCCAAGTACATATGGCTTAAAAAATCCTTTAAAATAAGCTGGAACACTGTATGACCAAAATCCAAATATGAACATCTTTGTAATTGTATCTCACGGTGGTATAATAAAATACTTATAAAAATAAGCATAGAAAAGATGCACGGAAAGAAAAAAAAAAACTTTCTATAAGATATAGAGCCCTTGATATAGAGCCACCTCGGCAGAACCTCACAACAAGCCAGACCACCCCCCCTCACTCCACAGGCACCTCCATTTTCCACATTTGGACTTCCCTCTCGTCAGAACTCCACCCAGCAGACCAGCTGATTACATCCCGGCCTGCGTGGCCGCAAGCGGCCGCGCCGGTTCATCAATAAATGCTTTATTTGGAGGTGTTTAAAAGAGTTTGCCTCCCGCTCGGCAAGCCTGGCAAGCTTCTCGTGTTGTATTTGATATGCCAAATTCCAGTAACAATTATATTAGGTTATTCCCATGATCTAATATAATGGTTTGAGGCTCTTTATGTTCCTGTAGCAAGCCGATGCCTCTGGCTCTACTGGCATGAGACAGGACATATGGAGATATTACTGGTGCCCGCTCTAGCAAATAGATGATCAACGGGAGCATCGTGATCGTGATCATCGTGATAGAGCCCTTGAGAAGTGGTCTTTTCCAGCTCTATATTTTCTTTAGCATATAGGCCATCGATTATTCCCTAGAATACCTAAACTTTTATTTCAATAAATTTTATAAAATCATCATGAAAGCTTCATTAGCTTTCCACATTCTCTCCAAGCTCACATGCCTTTTGTGATTAGCGTCCACTTCCCCCTTAGTAAGTAAAGTCTTCATCTTTACCATCCTATTAAAGCATCTGGGTCTCTGAATCTACAAAGGCTCCATGAGAAAATACATAATGTACTAAACAAATGTATTCTTCGAGCACGGAGGCAGTTTCTAGAATTCAGAAGGTGAATCATCAGAGAATTAATGAATGAAGAATAAAGTGAATGGGCGAATTTATGAGTATAATCAGTTTGGTCTGGAGAATTCTACTGTATTCTGTTTCTCTCCCAATTGATTTCGCTTTTCCCCTCAAGCTTTCTGGATTGCAGACATTCTTTTTTGAAGTTCCATTACCACAGTCAACATTTGCACCATGGCTAATAAATTAGCATCACTTTGAAAACAAAAATGATTCCATTTTGCACTTGGAATGTGGTCTAAGAATTAAAAAAGGGCAAGGGTGTTACTTGCCCTGAGGCCTGGAAAGTATCTTGGTGTTTTATTAAGTAACAATTTCTGTTTTTACTGGATTTGCTGGTCACTAACTAGCCTCTGGGAGTCTGAATGAATGCCAAGAGTGAAAAGGAAAACAGCATGCTCATGCTACCTAGAGACCAAATAACCTCCTAACCAAGAGGTCTCTACTATTAAAACAGAGGCACCCAGATTATAATTCTGAGTTTGGGCTTTTTAAAGGGGAAATTTCAGAAAGAACTGGCCAGAGTTCACCAGAGGACTAGAAACAGTTGTACCAGATTCTTTGCCTGCTGGTTCTGCTTGTGGGACTGCACTATAAATGAATTAAAGACCTCAAAAACAGGTATTTCACAAAATTGACTAGAAAAACATATATTTCACAGAATTGACTAGAAAATGTGAAGCTATCAGAAATATTTTCAGTGATTTTATGAGATTCAAAAAAACAATACTAAGTTTTCCAACCCATTGGGAATGGTTTTATTCTACTCTCACGGTCTAGTTACTTCTCCAAACCCATGATGAGTATTCTATAAGCAGGTTTTCCTTGTATAAGGACATAGTTGAAGTCCTATGCCTTTGGACTCGGTGGAGTGGTCAGATCGCTATCTCAGAAATCCAAGCCATACCTTCTCTCTTTAGATGAGAAAGTTTATTTCAGTGAGTTTCTTTTCCTGAACTAAAAATCAAGGATATTGATGCTTCTTTTACTTAGCTCTCTGAATGTATATTTCTGAAATTCAAAGATAATGCAAATGGTGTCAAAGCATTTGGTAGGCAGATAAAGAATGTGTAAGTGGAGATTATATAACACATGGTGGACTTGAAACATGATGCTCTACCTTTGTTCCCATTCGTCCTCTCAATAACCTCCAGAAAACCACTGATCCTTCCAAATTTGGTTTTATAACTAGAGAAGCAACCTCAGGGTCTGTCTGAGTTCTGGGTACAACCAGAACTATTTGAAGTCATTTAGGGAATGTGTCTTCTCTTGGTATACCTCTTTGTAAAACATAGATAACTTAAAGGGCTCCTGTTGCATGAGTTTAAACATTATTAACAACTTGGAGGTTTTTAGTATGGATGTTCTCTCTTTCTTCCTCTCTCATTCTCTCTTTCTTTCTCTCTGACTTTTTCTTTCTCTCACTTTGTCAACATGATGGAAATTCTATGTTACCCATGATCTCTGTAGAGCTTTTATCAATTGATTGTGACTTTTAATTGCAATTGATGAGTGCTGAAAAGTGTTTCATTGAGAAATTAGAATTGTGGTTAAAATAAATCTCTAAGAGAATATTAGAAAACATCAACAATGAGTTAGAACAAAGCTATATAAACTCATCTGAATAACATATACTAATTCTCCAGCTGAAGGTGTTGGCTTTAATCCAATCAAATATGCTCCCATAGTTGAAGGAATTTCCAAGTTCAAAGAATATTGACCAGACAAAAGAAAAATATATGGGGGATGAATAATTTATTGGCACCCCATTTTCTTTTTGTCCTCTGAGAAAGTGTTGGTAAAGCATTGTGCTGAGACTCACAGACATGGAGCAGAGCTGCTACCAGCTCTCCCTGTGCCCAGCTGCTCACAAGGCACCCGGAAGGGATGGCAGGTTCGAGCCCTGGCCCGCCACCCCAGCAGAGCCTCGCAGCAAGCCAGACAATCCCCCACTCCATGAGGGCTGCCGTTTTCCACATCTTGACTTTCCTCTCGTCAGAACTTCACCCAGCAGAAGAGCCTATTACAGCCCAGTTCATCAATAAATGCTGGATTTAGAGGTGACTACAAGAGTATGCCACCTGCATGGCAGATCCTGGCAAGCCTCCCGTGTAGTATTTGATATGCCAAATACCAGTAACAATTACAGACCTCATTCCCATGACCTGATGTAATGGTTTGAGGCTCTTTATGTTTCTGGAGCAAGAAGATGCCCTTGGGCTCTACTAGCATGAGACAGGACATATGGAGATGTTACTGGGGCCCGCTCGAGCCAATCGATGATGAACGGGAAGACAGTGATACAGTGATACAGTGAAAGCATTGTGCCTCTAGGGGCAACTTCACTTCCAAACTGGGGAAGGCTGTGTTAGTCCTTTAACAGGCAACTCAGTATAAGGATGAATACCCTGTGTATTGTAACATTACAATAACTGAATACTGAACCATATTCAAATATTGGCACTGGCATTTATTAGAAGGATACACTTGACTGGGCTATTTTACCTCGTTGACTGTCAGTTCTCTAAAGTCTACAATGGACACAATATTATAGGTCTATGAAAATTAAATATTAGCAATATGTCAGTTAGTACCAAAATGGCAGATATTGATGAATGAGTCCATACTAGGAATTTAATTATCATTTGAACTTACACCAAATGCTATTATTTTTCATTTAACTTCTCTGGATTTAATTGCCTGCTTTTGAAGAAGTTTCTTGACATTCCCAGATTGATTTGACTCTAAAGAAATCCAAGTATGATTGATTTTTATGGTCTATATGATAATTTTATATCTCATTACACAAGAAAATTTTGACATCCTGGTTAACCTATCATTTTTTCTGATAAGTTCAATCCACGCCTGAGGTAATGCCTAAAGACATACAGGTTAACACATAGATTTCTGAGTTTATACAGGTGAGACCTAATCTGTTTTATATTCTACATGGAAACAACTCATCACAGGTCTTAGGAACTCAGTGAACTAGCGGCTTTGGCTGCAGCCCAGTGGGTCTCTATGTGCCACGAATGAGCATGTCAGCAGAGGGTGTGTTGGTCAGATCACTATGGTTTCATCTGGCTGTCTCAGGAACTTCATTAGTTCAGTCAACAATCACTGTATCACTGTATCACTGTCTTCCTGTTCCTCATCGATTTGCTCAAGCAAGCACCAGTAACATCTCTATATGTCCTATCTCATGCTAGTAGAGCCCAAGGGCACCTGCTTGCTCCAGGAACATAAAGAGCCTCAAACTATTACATCAGGTCATGGGAATGAGGTCTATAATTGTTACTGGTATTTGGCATATCAAATACGACACTGGTAGCTTGCCAGGCTCTGCCATGCGGGTAGCATGGTCTTGCAGTCATCTCTAAATCCAGCATTTGTTGATGAAATGGCGCAGCTGCAAGCGGCTGCGTGAGCTGGGTTGTAATTGGCTGGTCTGCTGGGTGGAGTTCTGATGAGAGGGAGGTCCGGATGTGGAAAATGGAGGCCCTCATGGAGGGTGGTGGGGTCGTCTGGGTGGTGGGGTCGTCTGGCTGTTGCAAGGCTCTGCTGGGGTTGCAGGCCAGGGTTAGAACCTGCCATCCCTCCCGGGCGCCTCGTGCGTGGCTGGGCACAGGGAGAGCCACTAGCAACTCTGACCCATGTCTGTGAGTCTCTGGATCAGCATACCTTGGCCAGATTTAAAAAAAGATGGCTGCAGGGTGGATCTTGTTGAGCTGGGTTATAATTGGCTGGTCTGCTGGGTGGAGTAAATTATCAGACTATCTAGGCCTAGATAGTCAACATAGGTCTTAAAAATATTTATTGAACTTTAGCAGACACAAGATCTTCTGGAGGGCTTATTAAATTTCAAGTTCTTGGAGGCACACTTTTATGATGCATTTGTGATTCAGCAAATCTTAGAAGAGACCAAAAATGTGCATGTCCTACAAATTCTTTGTTGATTCTGGTGCTCTCATTTGGGTACCACATTTTGACACTTGCCTAAATTAATTTCTGATATTCATTTCAGGATAACCACTGTATTTTTAAAAGTTTCTTAATTTTAAAACTTTTATTTAGTGCCTATCATATTTAAGTACCATGTTTAAGTTGGGTTTTGGATGTATGGAATTAAGATTCTACTGCAAGAGAGATAAATAAACTAGAATGCCAATAACTGTAAAAATTAAATTGGCAAGGCTATTAAACTACTTTATTTCTCTCATATCTCCGCCCAGAGAAAATTTATATTGGGATGCAATCACTCTAAGTAGTGTGTTATGAACCTTGAATGTTAAACACAGGATCTTGAATAATATTAATGAGCAGGACTGCAGTGAGGAAGACCTGGATCTCTCAATCAACTTTTCTGACCTCCAGCTTGCCTCCTTTCTTGTTTGTTCCCCAAAAGAAATTTTATTACTAAATGGAGTCATTTTTCGGTGGTGCAATATAATAAAGAAGTGCATATATATATGGTTTTGCTACATAGGCTTTGATTTTTCTTCAATACATGTGGATGGTTAAAGTAAACCAAGGTTGGACTTTTTAGTGCACATTTGACCATCTGATTTCTATTGAGAGGATGGAATGAGTTCCATTGCGTTTGAGGTTACAGTAAACTCTGTGGCAGAACTTACCCTTGGCTTTACTCTCTTTTACATTCTATGGGTTTAGGCAAATATATGACAAAAATAATATAGCTATTCTTTTATCATACAGAGCAGCTTTATGTCCCTGTACCAAATATCTTCTGAACTTGGCTAATTTATCCTCCCCTTTCTGTCAGCTTTTACAAATTACTGATCTTGTTACTCTCCTCATAGTTTTGCCTTTTCCAAAATATTACATCATCGGCATCACCACCATTCATTTTTATATGTGAAGCCATTTCAAGAATGTTTTGGTGATGTCTATGGAATATTTCAGGTCTCTCAGATCACTGTATCACTGTATCACTGTCTTCCCGTTCATCATCGATTTGCTCGAGTGGGCACCAGTAACATCTCCATATGACCTTTCTCATGCAAGTAGAGCCCAAGGACACCTGCTTGCTCCAGGAACATAAAGAGCCTCAAACCATTCCATCAGGTCATGGGAATGAGGTCTATAATTGTTACTGGTATCTGGCATATCAAATACGACATGGATAGCTTGCCAGGCTCTGTTGTGCAGGTAGCATCAGGTCTCTCAGATACTCTGGATTAATAGTGCTACCAGAAAGGTCCTCCAAAATGAGAGGAAACAGAGAGAGTATGTTCAATGGCTTCGTTTAAGGAAAATTCTCTGCAAGTTCTTTCTTATTTCCCACTAAAAGTGATTTCAGACTGAAAATACCTGTTCTGGATCAGGAATGATAGTATTGTGAGGGAGGGTGTTTGCCTTGCAGCAGCCGACCTGAGCTTGATCCCTGGCATCCCATATGGTCCCCTGGGCATTGCCAGGAGTAATTCCTGAGTGCAGAGCCAGGAATGACCCCTGACCATCGCTGGGCATGACCTAAATACAAACATCAAATTGCCTGTCTGTCATTTGGCCACCCTGTACTCCTGTCACCAGGGAGGGGAATTCCAGACAGCAGTGGTGCATCAGTACTAGAAAACAACTTGGAGGGACCAAATTAGTCCCTTAATTCCTAGACATGGTACTTCCAGTGCAAAAAAAAAATATTATTCCTCAGAGTGCCCTTGATAAAGGAAATCTTTGAACATTTCTTTTAGACTTTCAGATTGAGAATGGCACTTAATGATTTCAGCATCAGGACCTGAAAGATAGTACAGCAAATAAAGCGCTCGCTTTGCACGTAACCAGCCTTGGTTTCATCCCCCGGCATTCCAGGTCTTCTGAACCCTGCCAAGAGCAATCCCTGAGCATAAAGCCAGGAGGAAGCCTTGAGCACCATCAGGTGTTGCCAAAAAGACCTAATAATTTTGCCACTGTGGACCCTTACCAATATTTTAAAGTTCTGAAAGTCTGCCCTCAAAATGCGTATCCACAGAAGTTTCCTTCAGATATGTGGGACAGCTCTGTAACCTGAAGGCAACTGACCAAACAGAAAAGTAACATAAAACAAATAGGGACAGCACCTCAAACATGGCTTGCATAGCCTGCAGCCCTGCAGGCTCCAGGCAGAAACTTCCTTGGGCCCTTGGACTGAACACCTTACCCTATTGGAGGAAATAACCAGGAGAGTGAGTAGCTCAGACATTGATTTCTACCTGGGTTTTCTAAACAAACAACAGCAATAAACCAGAACAGCAGCGTCAACAACACAGACAAAATAGGGAAACTAAAACTAAAAAAAAAAGATTATTACCTGTCCCTATGGATTGTTTTCTAATCCACCTGGCATGTGATTGACTGTCAATCATTACGCAGCCACTGCCCCTGCCCCATTAAGTAGTTGGTGATTGGTTGTCTTGGTGTAATTTGAAGGCTAAAATAGCTCATGAGGTTCTAATAAGCACCCTTAGTGATTATGGAAAAGATTCAGTCTCAAGTCTCTGTCTTGGAGTGCCTGAAAGTCCCGTTATTAAAGTTCCTACCCATAGCACAAAACTTTCTAGTACTTAACATATTGTATATCTTTCAAAGATTAATCTCCAGCCTTACATGGCTATTCTTGCTATTTATATTGCTAAAGGACAATTGGTTTCAAAATATGCTTAATAAATTTTAGCTTTCCTTATTTTCTATGGCTCTAAAAAGTTATACATCAACCCTGGGTTTTTCTTTTCATTCTTCCCAGTCATTTCGAGTAGGAACTGACTTTCACAGACGTTTGAATTCACATGTATTCATTGAGGGCCCATTAGGTTCCAAGCACTATGCTACAACCACAGGAAGGAGTGGCGAACAAGCTGAGATGGAGCATGGTGGTAAATACATAAGAGTCCAGACCCCTCTTTAGAATATATTCCACAGTGAATATATTCTCTTTGACTTTGCCAAGGGATTTAGTGTTTACTTTCAAATATAAGTTTTACCACCGTTAAAAATAGGAACAAGAGTGAGTGCCCAGTATACTAGAGGTGGTGAGGAGTACGGTGCATTCTGAATTGACCTATTTCATTTTGTTTTGGGGGAGAGTTCTGTTTTCAAGATGGTATTTGTTTCCTGGGCTTGTTCCCCACAGACTGCAAATAGCTTACAGAAGTGCACTAAAATTTACTTTTATTTGTCAATTGGGGCTGTTACGACAACTTTCCTTCCAAGATTTTAAGGTCTTTTCTCATTTCCCTCCAGTGCACATAGTTAGGTTAGAGTAAAAGGCTTTTCCTACTATTACAAGCAAAAAAAAAAAAAAAACCCAACTTTGTTGCTTGCTGCTATGGGCCTGGCAAAGCAAAGCAACAAAGAGAGAATGAATGTGACCGCCATTATAAAAGGGTTAACAGTCCACAGTGATCCGGAAGAATAGATCTCAGGCAAGGCTACAAGGGGAAGTGGGGAGGGGCGTTGCACAACTGATTCCATTCAAACATGGGAACAAACCCTCTAAGAATGACTACAGAAAGAAGCACCTGCCACCCAATTCTTCCCATAAAAGTTTGGCAGAAATACAGTGAGCAATTTGCAACCACTTTTATATTCCCAGTTAAAAGGGCCTGAACGAGAGAATCAAGCAGACGAATCCTCGAGAAATGGGCTTTTCTCACTCCCAAGGACGTTTACAACCAGTGGAACTGAAGTCAGAGTTCAGACCTCACCCCTCCCAGCTTGCATTTTCCAAATATGTTTTCTTTTCATGTCAAAATTTAGTTTGAACACTTGAAAAATAACAAAAATTCTCACTGGCTCCTTGACCTCTCCGAATCTCTGCCTTCCCCTTTTCTGAGCTGTTGGCAATGGAGCAACAAAATATCTCAGGTTTACTCTGGTCCCTGGGACTAGTATTTTTATCTCCTTTCTCTTTTCCGTTTCTCTCTTCCCTTTTCCTTCCTTTTCTGCAAATTCTCTCCCCCCTCCACTATCTTTATTTTCAGTTTTAATAGCTTTTTCATAAAAACAAATGCATAGACATTCAGTTACTAACTCAATCTACCTTGAGAAGTGCAATTGTCTCCTGTGTAACTCACATACCTAGCCACACAGAAATATTCCACCATCCTAGGCAGTAGTAACTGCCTCACTCCAAGTGAATTAATTCTCAATGCCTCAAACAGTGAAAGGCAACCAAAGTATGCGTTCTTCCACTATGGATTAGCTTTACTGGTACCAAAATTTAGACACTTGTGATCTTAAAATATATGCTGCTTTTGTTTAGATTGTATTTATTTCAAATCATTCATGCTTTTGCTGATATTATTATATTTTTATTGCTAACTTAATTTCTAAATTTTCTTAGTTGGTTTTAATTTTGTTGCCACACCTGGCAGTGTTTATGGATCATTTCTGGTTCTGCTCAGGGTTCACTCCTGGAGTGCTTAGGGGAGCATGTGCAGTGCCTCGGGTTGTTCTCAGGCCTGCTGTGCAGAAACAGGCTCCCTATGGGCTCTACTGTCTTTCCAGTCTCTAAATATTTTATAATGTATACATGCCACAATGTATTGTTCCTTTCTTGTACTAATGAATATTTGGTTAGTTTCAGATTCATGTTACTGTGACTAATGCTGTATATTACTATGGATGACATAAATGGTGTTATCGATACTGCTGTTTTCAAAGGTTTATTATTTATATATAAAACATTAGGGACCAGAGCGATAGCACACCAGGTAGGGCATTTGCCTTGTGCACAGCCAACCCAGGTTCCCCCCCAGAGCACTTCCAGAAGTAATTCCTGAGTGAAGAGTCAGGAGTAACCTCTGAGTGTCGCGGTATGATCCCCCCAAAAAAGCAAAAAAAAAAAAAAAACATTAAATTATCCAGTACCTGAGATTTTTAGTACTTATTTATTTGTTACCACAGTTGTTTTGTGGGTTCCTAAGGATTTCTTATGTAAAACTTGTCAGGAGAAAAAGTTTCACTTCTTTCATCCCCAAATATAATACTGAATAGAGAAGTGAGAGATAAAACTACTTCACAGTTCTTTAAAGGAAGTAAGAGCTGACCATATCTGTGATCCTTTGATTGGCCTCCCCAGGTGCTCCAAAGGGCGGGTCTGGAGGCCTGTTCTGACAATTCTTTGACACTAGATTTCATTATTCAAAGTATAAGCCTAAGGGTACAGTGCTGCTGGGGCGCTATGATAGGATACAGTGCTGCTGGGACACTATGAAGTGAGGGGCTCTCCAGGCCATCCTGGCAGTGCTGGGTGGGGAGCTCCAGAACCTGAGAATTCATCCAGCAATGATGGGGGACGGGAGGTTATGCGGTGCCTTGAATTGAATTGGAGTTGGCTGCGTGCATAGGCTGAGCCTTTAAACCTGTATGAACTATCTCTCTAGTCCCCATGTGCCTTTGAAAAATAACTATTAAAAGTATTTAGAACTTAGAAATTTTCATTCTTAGCATTTAAGAATTTTTTATTATCATAAATTAGGGCTGAATTTGGTTAGATTCTATATCTATTGGTATAATCCATGGTTGATTTCCATTGGTCCAGATAACATGCATTTCTTGGATGAATGTCTTGTTTCTGTTTTACTAGATTCACTAGTACTTCTTTAAAGATTTTTGTACCTGTGCTCATGGTTTGTGGGACTGAGAATGTGGCTCAAAAATAGAGCATTTGGTCAATATGGATGAGGCTCTGGATTCTATTCCTAGCACTGCAGTATATGTGTGAGTGTGTGTGTGTGTGCATGTGTATGTGTGTGTTATTTTGCTGTTTTTGCTTTTGATTTAATAAATATTTGATTAACAAGATCCAGATAAAATAAATTAGTAAGTGTTCCATTCATTTTTCTCTTTCTTAAGGGATTTTTGTATAGTTAAAATAAAATGGTTTATATTAAATCTTTCTGAAACATTTGATAAACTAATATAATTTAATAATCTAAATCTATGTTGTCTTTGTTGGAATATTTGTAGATAATTTAATTTTCTAGTGTTTCAGTTTCAATGTTTCCATATATAAGTTTAGTTTTAGTTTCTTTCTAGGGATTTGTACAGATTCTATATTGTCAGCATAATTGTCATAGTAGTTCCTCAATAATTTTATCACTATAGAGATGTATTTATGTAGTAAAAATCATCTCTCCAATGTGACATTAATAGTCTTTTTTTCTCCCCCTTCCCTCTCCGTTTCTATCTCCTTGAGATTTTATCTTTCTCACACTTGATTATTCTAAATTAAATAAAATGCATTGATCATTTCAATTAGTTGTTCTGCTGATTTGTTTTATTATTTATCTATATTTTTGTGTTATTCAACTTTGGTTATATATTTGTAGCACATTACCTTTTAGCTTAGATTTACTGTTCAAAAAATCCAAGCATGTCTAAGTAGATCTTAGTTGATTGACTTCAGAGTTTAAGCTTTTTTAAAAAGTTTATTTGAAGACATACATTTCCTTCTAAGCAAAGCCTATCTATAGCCTATAAATTTTGATATTTCATTTTTCATTATCTTAGTTCAAATTTTTTCCTAATTCATTTAGATTTTTTCTTTTCACTTGTATCACTTATTTCCCCGTTGTTCATGGATTTGTTCAAGTGGGTGCCAGTAACATCTCCATTCATTGGGAATGAGGTCCATTATTGTTATTGTTTTTGGCATATCCAATAAACCATGAATAGCTTGCAATATTGTTTAGTTTCCAAGTATTTTAGGAATTTTAAATGGGTCACAACAATATCCATACACTTAGCAATATAAAAATAGCATAAATGATTTTCTTTGCTAAGAGTTAAGCACTGGATGACAAAAAGGGTTTCTTGACATATTTTATCGAGTACTGAGAAAAGAATCTCGATATCACTGGTTAATATTGTGAATGTTTTTGTTCTCTTAAGCTTTGCTTCATGTATTTGGAACTGTTATTAGGTTCTTACATATTAAATACTATGTCTTTCTGATGAATGGACTTTTCTTCATAATTAAATATTTCCCATTATCTCATAATACTCTTGCCCTGAAATATCTTTAATCTGTTACTAATAGACCTAATCTTTCTTTCTTTTTAATTAGTGTTTGTATAATAAATCTCTTTCCTTTCTTTTACACTATCTATATCTATATTTTTCAGAGATAATTACTAGGATCTTCTTTTGCATGCAGTCTGATAATATTATTCTTTTAATTGAGGTATTTTGTCCATTTTGCATAATTTAATGGCTTAAATAGTTTTAAATATACCATCTCATGATCTTCTTTCCTATAGTGCCTTGTTATTTTGTTTTCTTTATTTCTTATTTTTCTTTCCTCTTCAGAGTTATTTAAGTATAATTTAGTATTTAATTTTATTGATTATTGTTAGCCACATTTATTTTACTTTTAATTATTTCATTTACATTTTATCACTATCATTTTTCTTTTTTTTTTGCTTAGGAGTGCACATGGCTGAATACAAGGCTTATCGCAGTCTCCGTGCTTAAGGATTATTCCTGGCATTTATTTTACCTTGTGTGTGTGTGTGTCTGTGTCTGTGTCCGTGTCCGTGTTTGTGTGTGTTTCCATAGTCTTCTTATTTCACTTGTATCACTTGTCTTTCCATTGATCATTGATTTGCTCTAGCGGTACCAGTAGCATCTCTATATGTCCTGTCACATGCTAGTGTAGCCCAAGGGCATCTGCTCATTCCAGGAACATAAAGAGCCTCAAACCATTCCATCAGGTCATGGGAATGAGTTATATAACTGTTACTGGTATTTGGCATATCAAATACGACACAGGTAGCTTGCCAGCTCTGCCGTGCGAGCTACCTTATACCTACCCTGTAGCTTTTTATTTATCGCATTGAAATAATCTAAGACTCTTACCTGTGATTCTTCGTCATTTGCACTATTCTTATACCTTATTTCTAAATCATCATTAAGTACTAATTACAAGTATAAATACATATAATTGAGCTCTAATTATTATAAATTATTATATCCATATTTGCCACATTTAAAACAAACGTCTTACCTGCTGTGCTGTCATTCCGGCCCCTCTCAGTATCCCATTTGGTCCCCAAGCCCACCACCAAGGGTGGTCCATGAGAAAGCCAGGAGTAAGCCCTAAACTACACTGGGTGTGTGTTTAAAAAAAATCTGAATATTAAAATAGTAATAGAGAGACCAATCTCCCGGTTTGCCTCCCACTCAACCCACTCACCCCTCAGCCTGCCTCTATGGCTAAACCTTTTCTTCTTTCTCTCACCCCAGTTGTTGATTTTTTTTTTATGGGAAGAACTTTTTATGTCTTTTTATGGGAAGAAACCAGCTTTCCCCGTTGAATCCCCTGCATTCCATGGACCACGAGAGCAACTTCCGACCTGAGTCCACCATCCCAATGGAGCCTCGAAGGAGCCCAGAGGAATCCCCACACCTTGCTGGCAGCCATCTTCACAATCCACACTCTGCAGCAGGTAAGATCTCCACCCAGCAGACTAATCCAGTCTCCAGCCCCCAGATTAATACAGTCTCCAGCCTGGCTTGTCAGAAACCCAGCCTACAAGGACCCATTACGCAGAGACCTGCCCTTCAGAGGAGAGTATTTCAAGCGCAGGAATGCTTGAGCCTAAGACACAGGTACACCTGGCAGAGCAGAAACCAGCTTTCCCCGCGCAATTTACCTCCAAATTACCGTAAATATTCAACCCACCCTCTGAGAGAGTCCCACAAATTAATGAGAATATAGTGCCTGCATGGCAGAGCCTGGCAAGCTGTCCGATGCGTGTTCGGTATGCCAAATCCAGTAACAAAAATATTTATTTTCCTGACCCCTAAAGAGCCCTTAATACGGCAGCAGTAAGAAAGGCAAACAAGCAGTGCCAGACAAAATTTCATGGCCATCCTAGGCAGCCAAAACGAAGAAGGACTAAAATGACTGTCTGTACTTTCAATGCACGTACACTGGCATCCGAAGCATATATTGAGGATCTGATGCTGCAAGCAAAAAAGATCAAGTACGACATCATTGGTCTGACTGAGACGAGGAGGCGTCAGTTGCATCATGCTGTGTTTGACACCGAGAGAAGAATTGTTCCTTGGAACATCCGGCCGAAAAGAGGCATCGGTGGCGTTGGTGTCCTTGTCAACAAAAACATGGCCATAAAACATTGATTCATTTGAATGCCTTACAAACCAAATAGGATGATTACACTTGAAGAGATGTGGCCCACTGACAGCAATTTCTATCTTCATTGTCTACGCACCAACATCCACATACAAAGAAGATGAAATTGAGAAATTCTACATGGAATTGGAGGAGTTCTATAAAAAAGATCACACCTTCTACAAGATCATAGTCGGTGATTTTAATGCCAAGATAGGACCAAGAAGATCGGCTGAAGAACTCCACATCGGGACCCATGGCCTAGAATGGAACGAACAGGGTGAGAGACTATCTGAGTTCATCATGTCCACCAAGACCATTCATGGGAACTCACAGTTCCAGAAAGCTGAAGCGAAACGTTGGACATGGGAATCTCCTGGCGGACAGTTCCACAATGAAATTGACCACATCATCTTCAATCGACGGTTTTGTCTGACCGATGTTGCTGTCGTCCCCAAATTCCAAACAGGATTGGACCACCGTCTCCTTCGTGCAAAATTCTACTTCCCGCAATGGGGAGAAAAGGCTGCAAATTTTAAGAAGAGAACTCCCAGAACGACCACCAACTGGGAACTCTTTGGCACCATTGCAGCAACATGGGAAGATACCATCATTGACGACATCGATGAAGAATACAACCGACCGGTTCAGCACCTCCATGATTGTGCGAAGAATGCTGAGAGAGAGAAAGACACAAAAGGACGCCTGTCTTCAGAAACTCTCGAGCTCATTCGCCAACGTGGCAAGGCGCGAGCCTCAGGAGACCAAATGCTAACATCCAAGCTTGCTAAACAATGCAGAGAAGTGATAAAAGAAGACCTCAAAGAGAGAAGAGCAGAAATACTGGAAGATGCAGCAGAAGCCGGGAAAAGCATTCGCACTGCCCGCCTGTCCTTTGCCAACTATAAGACCAAGATGACTGCCCTCCGACGCCCTGATGGATCTATCACATCTTCCAGAAAGGCAATGGAGAAGATTATCCAGGACTTCTACTCAAATCTCTTTGATAGCCACATCCACCTGCCCACATACCAAATTCCACAGGATGGATATCTCATTCCCAACGTTCTCCCTTCTGAAATCCGACATGCCATCTCATCAGTAAAGAAGGGAACAGCACCAGGCCCAGACAAAGTCAGACCCGAACACCTGAAGAATCTGCCATCGGTACTCATCAATACACTAGCTCGGCTCTTCACACGCTACCTGTCCGAATGCAAGGTGCCCTCCCAATGGAAAACCAGCAGGACAGTTCTACTGTTCAAGAAGGGAGACATTCAGGACATCGGCAACTATCGCCCCATCTGCCTGTTGTCTGTCATCTACAAGCTGTTTACACGAGTCATCCTGAACAGGATTAGCAGAACACTAGATGAAGGACAACCATGCGAGCAAGCAGGCTTCCGGAAAGGATTCAGCACAATCGACCATATCCACACGGTAACCAAGCTCATTGAGGTTTGTAGGGAGTACAAGATGCCGCTCTGTCTCACATTCATTGATTTACAGAAAGCCTTTGATTCTGTGGAGACTGAAGCAGTCATCAAAGCCTTAGCCAAAAAGGGTGTTCAAACCCAATACATCAAGATCCTTCGTGAGCTGTATTATGGATTTACCACCAGGATCTCACCATTCTACAAAGAAGTTATCATTAATGTGAAAAGAGGGGTTCGGCAGGGTGATACCATTTCACCAAAACTCTCAGCGCCACCCTCGAGAACATCATGCAACAATTAGAATGGGAAGGAATGGGAGTGAAGATAGATGGTCGGCAACTACACCACCTCCGCTTCGCTGATGACATCGTTCTAATAACACCAAACATTAGCCAAGCGGCACAAATGCTGGCTGACTTTGACCGAGAATGTGGAAAGATAGGTCTACAGCTGAATCTAAAGAAAACTATGTTCATGAAGAATGAACTAGTTCCAGAGGCCCCATTCACTCTCAATGGAACAAACATCTCTGAATGCAGCAGTTATGTGTACCTAGGTCGAGAAATCAACATGATGAACGACCTAAAACCTGAGCTGCGCAGGAGGAAGAGAGCAGCATGGAATGCCTTCAAAGGCATCGAAGAAATAGCTAAAAGGACAAAGAACCTCCGGCTCCGGGCACATCTCTTTGACTCCACCGTTCTCCCTGCATTAACATACGCCTCAGAGACCTGGGCCCTACGAAAGGAGGATGAGAATGCTATTAGGGTCTCCCAGAGAGGAATCAAAAGAGCTATGCTTGGAATATCACGCCTCACTCAAGTGAGAGAAGGAATCCGGAGTTCTGACCTCCGTCGCTATTCCAGAATCAGGGATCCTGTCTCGTTTGCCAAGGCATCGAAAATCAGATGGGCTGGACATGTAATGCGATTTGGAGACAACCGCTGGACTAGAGCCATTACTGACTGGATCCCATGGGATGTCAAAAGATCATGTGGCCGCCCACCTACAAGATGGTCAGACTTCCTTGTAAAGACCCTGAAGGAATGGTTTGAGGCTCTTCATATTCCTGAATCAACCAGATGCCATTGGGCTACATTGGCACGTGATAGGGTCCAATAGAAATGTTACTGGCACCCGCTTGAGCAAATTGATGAATAACGGGATTCAAGTGATCAATAGAGAGACAGACATGGGGCAGAGCTGCTACTGGCTCTCACTGTGCCCAGCGGCTCATGAGGTGTCCAGGAGGCATAGCAGGTTCTTGCCCTGGTCCGCCACCCCAGCAGAACCTCACAACAAGCCAGATGAACCACCACTCCATGAGGACCTCCATTTTCCACATCCAACTTCCCCTCATCAGAACTCCACCCAGCAGAGCAGCCTACCACAGCCCACTTGTGGCCATGCAGTTCATCAATAAATGCTGGATTTTGAGATGACTACAAGAGTATGCTACCCACACAGCAGAGCCTGGCAAGCTACCCGTGTCGTATTTGATATACCAAATACCAGTAACACTTATAGACCTTATTCCCATGACCTTTAGGAATGGTTTGATGCTCTTTATGTTCCTGGAGCAAGCAGGTGCCCTTGGACTCTACTTGCATGAGACAGGTCATATGGAGATGTTACTGGTGCCCGCTCGAGCAAGTCCACGATGAATGGGAAGACAGTGATACAGTGATACAGTGATCCATATTATATCCATTTCACATAGGTATAATTTTTCTTAAGATGGTGACATTTTAAGCCATGAAGAAATAATTTTTTGTTTATTTATCATTTACAAAGTTTCCTTATTAGTTTTGAATTTGTAACTGTAATTTCTGTCTTTATTTTGAGGTCCGTAGCCTATTGGTGACAGGTTCACTCAGATATTGTTAGTCTGAAAAATATTTAATTTCAGTTTTGAAGAATAGATCTTAGAACTGGGGCTCTGAGACCTGTGTCTAGCTATTCAAGCTTGCTTAGTCCTTGTAAGGTAATTCTCTCAGATAGTTGGGTTAGGGTTAGGGTCCTTTTCAGTTATATTGTGGAAAAAATATTTTCTCCCAGTCTCTGATGTATCCTTTTTATTTTGGTGATTGTTTTCATTTGAGGTGCAGAAGCTTCTTAATTTATTGTAGTCCATATGTTTATCTTTTTATTTCTGTTTGCTTGACAATGGTGTTGAAACCGAAACAATGTCTCTAGTTTCAAAGTTATGGAGAGTTCTGCCTACATTTTCTTGATGTAATTTGTGGATTCAAGTATAATACTGAGGAATTTAGTCTATTTTGATTTGATTATTGTTCAAAGTGTTAGGAAGGGATCTGTATTTACATTTTTGCATGAGGACCACCAATTTTCCTAGCACCACTGATGAAGAGGACTTTCTTCACTCAACTCCATATTTTTCACTCTTTTATTGAAAATAACTGTTCTTATTCATGAGGATCTCTGATTTTTGGATTCTATTCCATTGATTTTATAATGCCTTCTTATCCTTGTACCATGCTGTTTTATTACTATGGCTTTGTAATACCATTTGAAATTGGGGAAAGCAATGCCTCCCATCTTCTTAATTCTTAGGACTGCCTTCATTATTGGGGAGAGGTATTATTCCACATGGATTTCAGGAATATTTAATCTATTTCTTTGAAAGTTATCATGGATATTCTTATACAGATTAACTGAATTTGTATAATGCTTTGTGGAATATTGCCATTTTTACACTATTGGTTCAACTTCAGAAGATATGCTTCCATTTTCCTCTGTCCTCTTTTATTTCTTTTAATAGTATTCCATAGTTTTCTTTGTGCATGCCTTTCACCTCTTTTGTTAATCTGATGTCTGGGTACATATTTATTTGAGCTATAATTGTGAAGGGAATTTTTAAAAAATTGTTCTCATTTCTTTTACATGGATATGGAAAATATGTGATTGTGATTTTTTTAGACTGCCAATTTACTATAGCTGTCTGTTTTTTCTAGGAGCTTTACAGTAAAGTTTTAAAAAAGTTTTCTAAGTTTAGTATTGTTCATCTGCAAAGAGAGAACATAACTTCCTTTTCTCTCTGTATGTGCTTAGTATCTTTCTCTTGTCAAGTGCTTGGCAAGGATTTCCAACACTAAAATGAATCATAGTGGTGAGGGTAATATCATTGTCTTGTGTTTTACAAATTATCCCCCTCGGCTGTTGCAGGAAAGAGCCATCAAAAGCCATGAGGGCATCACGAGTCCATAGGTGGAATATTAATTTATTAGTGAGTGTTGCATATCTTCATACTGAAACCTGTTAGAGTAGGGGGCTTTGTTTCTTTTGACAAGCACAGTCTCAGTTATACTTACTGTTCTGGCTTCCAGCCCAGTTACTGTGCCCTTTGCTCTCAAAAATCATTCAAATTTGGAAATAACTTAGACAGTTCCCCTAACTGAATCTATAGCACCATCTCTCCCTTTGTAAATGTTTTTTTTCAGTTCCAAATCTACTTATGTTGACTTTGATACTGTTAAATGTTACTTGCTTTCAACTTCTTATAGATGGACTACTGTATTTCTCCCCTACTCTATGTCCCTGTACTCTAAGCCAGGAATACTGAAAATCAAGAGCTCTCTTAATTCTTCAAACTTGTGCTATAGTTTCACTTATCTTGGTCAGTAAACTATCTCTCAGTGTTCTAGATTAGAGTGGCTTAAAGCTCCATCCTCTTTCAGATTTGTAACATTAGGGGACACATGAGAAAAAAATGAAACAAGGTAATTTTTGTGTTGGGGGATCCGTTGGGTCCCCAATAATATCAAGTAATGAGTTCCCTTCTACCTCTGAGGCCGGCAGGGAATGGATGAAAACTCAGAGTCCAGCCCAATTCCAAAAAGGCTTTTGCTAAAACAAGCTCCTCCTCTACAATCCAAGATTCCCAGACCTCTAGCTGTTGGTCAGAACTCCGACCATGCATGAGTGCCCAAGTCTCCCACCAAAGAGGATAGGTGTACCTCATGTCAGTCTCTTTATATATCAAAAAAAAATCTTCAGGAAGGGTAAAGTCAACAAAACTCATTAATCAGCTTCTAGGTATAGATGCAGGTTTTGCCACACTAGGGTGGTGCTGCACTTGTTTCAGGTCTAAACAAATGATTATGCCAGGGACTAAATAGTCCCTTCCTCTGAGATTATCTCTTATGTCAAAGAGAGATAAGAGAGGGCTGGAGAGACAGAGAGGGCTAGTAAAAATAAATACATCTTAATGGATATATATCCATGGGGAGAAACGCATCATAATTTTGGGCTTCATGCAATCTAGATGGTACCCACAGGGTCCTTCTTATTTATCATCTTATCTGCACCAGGATGATTCTGAGTGTCTTATTCTATGTTTACTGAAAGAGTCATGCTCACCTGTTTGAGGGCAAATTATTATGATATCTCTTTTAATTTTAAACAGTAGTTTCAACGTAGTCAGGGTGGTAGTCTTCTGGTATATTCTAACTTGTCCCACGCTGGGACCAGTGGGTATTAAGAGGAATTGCACCCAATCTGGAAAACAATGAATTCATAGTAGAGATTATAATAATATTTCAGAAGTTATCAATTCAGAGTCATAATGAGTCCTGTAACTGCCACACCCTCCATCAGTGTTTACACAGAAGAGAGATCTCATTATCATGAACCTGGCTTTAGGACATGTAAACAGCTTAAACTGAAAGTAGAATTCTGAAGCTAGTTAGGCCCTTCATCCAACACTTGAGGAGACCATTCCCCTTTAATTATATCCTGATCATATAATCTCTTACTTCCTCTCCAATTATGCTCTCACTGAAGAAAGGAAGAAAAAAAAATTCCTTCATAGAGAATCTAAAGGTATGAGATGGAAATCAAAGGGAAGCATTTCGTTTAAAATCAAAAAATAAAATTAGCCAAATGCACCACAAGAAAATTAACCAAATGCAGTTTGCATCTGCAAAAGAATCTATGTTTCATGGAAAGTTAGAAGAGGGATTCATATTATTTTCATGGAGAAAATAGTAGTAAATTGCGGGAAGTAAATTAGGGTTGGGTTTTAGAGGTTGGCAGGTAAGATTCCCATTGTAAGTGCACGACGAATTTATTCAAATAATGGGCATAGGTCTTAGCTACCAAAAAATTTAAGGGCATAGGATTCAGATGGAGGCAGATCCATGAAGATCTGGCTTGATCACATGGCCAGGACACGCTCCATACTTGTAGGGGCCCAAATACAACGTAAAATTCTGGGAAACTTCTTCAAAATTAAGAATTTTAGGAGATTATTGTCAGTAATTTAGGCTTAACATATCCTTAGAAGTAAGAAATCTATAGTACAACACGTGACACAGGAAAGTGGTCTTGCCTCTGTGCCCATGGTCTCTAGTATTTTCAGGTTGTAACTGTCAATGGGCTCATCTCACTCCCCCTCTAGACTATGAAGCTAGAGATCAATTACTTTGTCATAGAAATTTTGCTATAGTCAGTGTCACGTGATAGAGAAAACTAAAAAAGGACTGCTTGTTTTTCACTTTCTTTAAATCACTTGATCACTTGATCACTTGAATTCCGTTATTCATCGATTGGCTCGAGGGGGCGCCAGTAACAATTCCATTGGACCCTTTCACGTGCCAATGTAGCCCAATGGCATCTGGTTGATTCAGGAATATGAAGAGCCTCAAATCGTTCCTTCAGGGTCTTGACAAGGAAGTCTGACCATCTTGTAGGTGGGAGGCCACGTGATCTTTTGACATCCCGTGGGATCCAGTCGGTAATGGCTCTAGTCCAGCGGTTGTCTCCAAATTACATTACATGTCCAGCCCACCTGATTTTCAATGCCTTGGCAAACGAGACAGCATCGCTGATTCTGGAATAGCGACAGAGGTCAGAACTCTGGATTCCTTCTCTCACTTCTTCTATGCCTTTGAAGGCATTCCCATGCCACTCTCTTCCTCCTGCGCAGCTCAGGTTTTAGGTCGTTTATGTTGATTTCTCAACCTAGGTACACATAACTGCTTTATTCAGAGATGTTTGTTCCATTGAGAATGAATGGGGCCTCTGGCACTAGTTCATTTTTCATAAACATGGTTTTCTTTAGATTCAGCTGTAGACCTTTCTTTCCACATTCACGGTCAAAGTCAGCCAGCATTTGTGCCGCTTGGCTAATGTTTGGTGTTATTAGAACGATGTCATCAGCGAAGCGGAGGTGGTGTAGTTGCCGACCATCTATCTTCACTCCCATTCCTTCCCATTCTAATTGTTGCATGATGTTCTCGAGGGTGGCACTGAAGAGTATTGGTGAAATGGTATCACCCTGTCGAACCCCTCTTTTGACATCAATGATCACTTCTTTGTAGAATGGTGAGATCCTGGTGGTGAATCCGTAATACAGCTCATGAAGGATCTTGATGTATTGGGTTTGAACACCCTGTTTAGCTAGGGCTTCGATGACTGCTTCAGTCTCCACAAAATCAAAGGCTTTCTGTAAATCAATGTACATGAGACAGAGCGGCATCTTGTACTCCCTACAAACCTCAATGAGCTTGGTTACTGTGTGGATTTGGTCGATTGTGCTGAATCCTATCCGGAAGCCTGCTTGCTTGCATGGTTGTCCTTCATCTAGTGTTCTGCCAATCCTGTTCAGGATGACTCTTGTAAACAGCTTGTAGATGACAGACAACAGGCAGATGGGGCAATAGTTGCCGATGTCCTGAATTTCTCCCTTCTTGAACAGTAGAACTGTCCTGCTGGTTTTTCATTAGGAGGGCACCCTGCATTCAGGCAGGTAGCGTGTGAAGAGCCGAGCTAGTGTATTGATGAGTACTGACCACAGATTATTCAGGTGTTCGGGTCTGACTTTGTCTGGGCCTGGTGCTGTTCCCTTCTTTACCGACAATATGGCATGTCTGATTTCAGAAGGGAGAACGTTGGTAATGGCATATCCATCCTGTGGAATTTGGTATGTGGGCAGGTGGATTGGCTATCAAAGCGATTTGAGTAGAAGTCCTGGATAATCTTCTCCATTGCCTTTCTGGAAGATGTGATAGATACATCAGGGTGTTGGAGGGCAGGCATCTTAGTCTTATAGTGGGCAAAGGACAGGCGGGCGGTGCGAATGCTTTTCCTGCCTTCTGCTGCATCTTTAAGTACTTTTGCTCTTCTGTCTTTGAGGTCTTCTTTTATCGCCTCTCTGCACCATTTAGCAAGCTTGGACATTAATATTTGGTCTTCCGTGGCTTGCGCCTTGCCACGTTGGCTAATGAGCTTGAGAATTTCTGAAGACAAGTGTCCTTTTGTGTCTTTCTCTCTCTCGGCATTCTTCACACAGTCATGGAGGTGCTGAACCAGTCAGTTGTATTGTTCATCAATGTCGTCAATGATGGTATCTTCCCATGTTGCTGCAATGGTGCCAAAGAGTTCCCAGTTGGTGGTCATTCTGGGAGTTCTCTTCTTAAACTTTGCAGCCTTTTCTTCCTGTTGTGTGAAGTAGAATTTTGCATGAAGAAGACTGTGGTCCGATCCTGTTTGGCATTTGGGAACAACAGCAACATCGGTCAAACAAAACCGTCGATTGAAAACGATGTGGTCAATATCATTGTGGAACTGTCCGCCAGGAGATTCCCATGTCTAATGTTTCGCTTCAGCCTTCTGGAACTGTGAGTTCCCATGAATGTTCTTGGTGGATATGATGAACTCAGATAGTTTCTCACCCTGTCGTTCCATTCTAGGCCATGGGTCCTGATGGGGAGTTCTTCAGCCTATCTTCTTGGTCCTATCTTGGCATTAAAATCACTGACTATGATCTTGTAGAAGGTGTGATCTTTTTTATAGAACTTCTCCAATTCCATGTGGAATTTCTCAATTTATGTTCTTTGTATGTGGATGTTGGTGCGTAGACAACGAAGATAGAAATTGCTGGCAGTGGGCCACATCTCTTCAAGTGTAATCATCCTCTCTGGTTTGTTAGGCATTCAAATGAATCAATGTTGACGGCCATGTTCATGTTGACAATGACACCAATGCCACCGATGCCTCTTTCATCGCATGTTCCAAGGAACAATTCTTCTCCAGTGTCAAATACAGCGTGATGCGACTGATGCCTCCTCGTCTCAGTCAGACCAATGATGTCGTGCTTGATCTTTTGTACTTTCACCATCAGATCCTCAATATATGCTTCCAATGCCAGCGTACGTGCATTGAAAGTACAGACAGTCATTTTAGTCCTTCTTCGTTTTGGCAGCCTAGGATGGCCGTGGAAATTTTATCAGGCACTGCTTGTTCGCCTTTCTTACTGCTGCCATATTAAGGGCTCTTTCAGGGTCAGGAAAATAAACATTTCTGTTACTGGTTTTGGCATATTGAACACACATCGGACAGCTTGCCAGGCTCTGCCATGTGGGCGCTATATTCTCATTACTTTGTGGGGCTCTCTCATAGGGGTGGGTAGAATATTCAAGGTAATTTGGAGGAAAATCTTTTTTTAAATACTTTTATCAATAGCATTTTCAAGTAACTGGTGCAGAGGCTTCCATTTCCCATTCCCTGATAAATGAAAGACCTAATCAAAGCCCACAAAAAGGAGTTAGCTCCTTGCAAGGAGACTTCTGTTGTGGAGTGCATAAGAGTACTTTTGCATGGTTTGGGCTCTTTCTGAATTAGGGTTCAGCAGCATGTGTGGAGACTTATTTAATCTGATTTATGGCCAAAATAAAGTGCATACAGTAAGTTAACACTTTATAATATGAGACCAGATTATGAAAAACAAGTGCATATGGAAAAAATTAAGTAATAGCAGGGCAATAATCCCAGAGAAAGGATATAGCAGGAATGTAAATCCCACTGAGATGGGTACATGGATCTCTATTGCTGCAGACCAGCTCCTTGTTGGGATTTCCATATTGTGACCTAAAGGAGAGAGGACTGATACAACAGAGAGAAACTGAAGCAGAGCCTTGGATTCATTCTTTTCTTGATCTCAGATGCAGGGAAAATCACTAAACTTTCTGTTTTTCAGAGTCCTCAAGTAGGAAAATTGTACATTAATTCTATGAAGGAAATTATTATTTTCAAAAAAGACTTACTAGGGAGCATACAATATCTAGAGTGCAGAAAATATATAGTAAATGTTCTCCATTCCAATATTTTAGCTACACAATTGAATGACAAGAAACATGAGCTCAAACTACAGTCTTTCATTTGTTTTTTAATTTAAAGTTTCTGTAAATCCAAACTATGTTTCTTCTTTCAACCAGGCTCACAGTTCTCTGTTTCTGCCAGACTTGCTCTCCATCCCATTTGTGATCCAAGGGGATGAGGCCAGTGAGAGCAGACAGATGTTTAAAGAGAAGCAGATTAGTTTCTACTTAACCAATGAGTGGAACAGTTCTGTTTTACGACCCTCTGTCTTTTCAAATGTTTTAACAAATATTGTTTTAGTTATTCTGAAAATTCTATGAAATATTTTTAATCAAGCAACAAATAAAGTGGAGTGCCTTGACAATACGAAGTGCTTATCAGTCATTGGTTTGAACATTGCTCCTTTAAGACTAGTTGAACTTTTGAAAAGTTAAAAAAAATTTGAGGTGTTTTTGTCACAGTCAGTTGTGTTCAAGGATTACTCTTGGCTCTATATTCAGGGATTACTCTGTCAGGGTTAAATGGTGCTAGGGTTTGAGGCGAGGTTGTTAGCTGTATGCAAAGCAAGCTCCTTATAAGATATATGCTCTCCTCGCCTCCAACACTGGTTGGTTTTAAACTGAAGGACTACTGGGGGTAATGAACACTAGTTTCTAATGGATAATTAGTCTACACCTAGATTTGCATTTCTCAGAGAAATGATACCATCTATTATAATGTGTTTCCTTCATCAGTACGAATACATTGACATTATAACTTGTATCACTTGTCTTCATGCTGTTCATCTATTTGCTCAAGCAGGCATCAGTAACATCTCCATACATCCTGTTGCATGCCAGTGTAGCCCAAGGACATCTGCTCGCTCCAGGAACACAAAGATCCTCAAACCATTCCTTGAGGTCATGGGAATGAATTCTATAATTGTTACTGGTTTTGGCATATCAAATACAACATGGGTAGCTTGCCAGGCTCTGCTGTGTAGGTGGTATACTCTCAGTAGTAGGCTCTATTCTTGTGCATTTACTGATGAAGTACAAAGGGAAGAGATTGGCTTTTCTCTTGGGTAGAGCTCAGAGGATCTGTGGAGTCCGGATGTTGAAAATGACGGTCCTGGTGTGGGAGTTCCTCAGGCTTCTTGCGAGGCTCTATTGGGATGGTCGGCCAGGGCTAGAACCCACCTTCCCTTCTGGGCACCACATGATCAGCTGAGCACATGGAGAGCTGGTAGCAGCTCTGCCCCATGTATCTGAGTCAACATTTACATTCACTGTATCACTGTATCACTGTCTTCCCGTTCATCATCGATTTGCTCGAGCGGGCACCAGTAACATCTCCATATGTCCTGTCTCATGCTAGTAGAGCCCAAGAACATCTGCTTGCTCCAGGAACATAAAGAGCCTCAAACCATTTAATCAGGTCATGGGAATGAGGTCTATAATTGTTACTGGTATTTGGCATATCAAATATGACATGGGTAGCTTGCCAGGCTCTGCCGTGCGGGTGGCATAATCTTGTAGTCACCTCTGATCTCTAGCATTTATTGATGATATTAAATGGAAATCCAGAAAAGCAAATATACAATCTAGAAAACTCAATCTTCACAAATTGATTACCCAGCAGGTCATCTTTCAGATTTCAGGTAGGTATAACTTGAAATTTGGTGTTCTGGGCACATAGCTTATGTACAACCTCTTTAATAAAGGATAAGTGCCTTTTGCTTTAAGATATCCACAGGTGTTTGACGGGCTTTTAGCTTCTTATTTTTAAGAACTTTCCTCCTAAGTTGGTCAGGTGAGGGAAGCATTGGATCATCTGAGAAATCACTCTCAAACAAGAATTTAGTCACCAGTTTCTCTCCAATACAGTCTTAAATATTTCTGCCATTTACATTAAATAATACAAAATAATCTAATACGCCAGAGCCTCTCACACATGGGGCAGAGCTGTTCCTTGCTCTCCCTGTGCACAGCCATTCATGATGCAGTCGGGAGGCATGGCAGGTTCTAGCCCTGGCCCACCACCTCGGCAGAGCCTCACAACAAGCCAGACCACCTCTCTCCTCACTCCACGGGCGCCGCCATTTTCCACTTCTGGACTTCCATCTCCTCAGAACTCCACCCAGCAGACCAGCCCATCACAGCCCAGATCACCGACACCCACCCTGCAGCAGCTTTTTCCTCAATCTGGCCCAGGTATGCTGGTCCAGAGCCTCTCACACATGGGGCAGAGCTGTTCCTTGCTCTCCCTGTGCACAGCCGTTCATGAGGCAGTCGGGAGGCATGGCAGGTTCTAGCCCTGGCCCACCACCTCGGCAGAGCCTCACAACAAGCCAGACCACCCCTCCCTCACTCCACGGGCGCCGCCATTTTCCACTTCTGGACTTCCATCTCGTCAGAACTCCACCCAGCAGACCAGCCCATCACAGCCCGGCTCGCGCCGCAAGCGGCCGCGTGGTTCATCAATAAATGCTTTATTTGGAGGTGTTTAAAAGAGTTTGCCTCCCGCTCGACAAGCCTGGCAAGCTTCTCGTGTTGTATATGATATGCCAAATTCCAGTAACAATTATATTAGGTCATTCCCATGACCTAATATAATGGTTTGAGGCTCTTTATGTTCCTGTAGCAAGCCGATGCCCCTGGCTCTACTGGCATGAGACAGGACATATGGAGATATTACTGGTGCCCGCTCTAGCAAATAGATGACCAACGGGAAGATCGTGATCGTGAATCTAATACAGTTTAGGTATAAAATACTTAACACAGTTTAGGTATTATTATGATCACTGCTTCACAAAGGAGTTAAATACATTTAGTGAGGTAAAAATGAGATTCAAAGAGAATGTTACAGCTGAGTGTCCACTCAACTATTGGTTACCAGTTTTTGTGTTGAAGTTGCTTGCATGCGATTCTTATATCTGCAACCTTTCACTTCTCTCTTTTTTTTAATCTAAGGCAAAATGTCTCTGGTATCAGGTTTCTGGGACCCTCCCTCTTCCTCCACATGGTTCCCTAGATGCTCTTCAAATATTACTCTCACTTTTCTTTCTACCAAAATAAAACATGGTGTAGACATTGTTACAGAAAAAGGGTGATTATATGACAGGAGTAAACTCCATCTCTTTTCCATGTCACAACAGTTACATTTTGTCTGCCACTTTATCACTTTATTGCTGCCAAGGGACTTTGTCATGACACTAAAGCTCAAGGCTCTGGATACTCAAAACCAACTAGGATTTTCAGAGGGAACTGGGAAGAATATATGACTGAAAATTCCCTTCACTCTTAGTTTACAAGATCTCATCAATGTTTAACCCATAGATTGGCTACACACACGCCGCCACACACACACACACACACACACACAGCATGTATATATGGTCAGGGGTCAGGATTCGTTGAACTTGCCAACTAGCTTCCACTAAAAAAAGTTAAAAACAGAGCAGTTCATCATGTTTGCCCTCTACTAGGTTAAGAAAGTTTAAAAACAGAGCAATTAATTATCACAAATTTATGTATTGATTTATTGCCTGGTAATTTTATTTGTGATTCCTTTAATTGTTATTGAACCAAGTAATATGAAATAAATTTGTTATATGCCTGCCAAGGGGGAAAGCTGGAGAAGAGAAGAAACCTGGGGATATCAGTGGGGAACAGGAACACTGGTGGTGGGACTGGTGATGGAATATTGTATACCTGAAATTGCTCTATTATGAACAACTTTATAAATCATGGTGGCTCAATACACATTGTTGGAAAAAAGGCAACTACTAACTTTGGAAACAAATTTGACAAAATGTCAGGTTTGAAGAAATATGACTGTAAAAAGAGATGGATGAAGAGAAACTTCCCATGGTGCCTTCATCTGCTGAAGGAAATGAGATTGAATGGACCTGTATTATTGTGAGACCATGAGGAAACATCTGAGGACAAAAGTCAATACAAGTCTTCAAATAATCAAGAAACTATTGATTTAATAATGTGTGGAAACTGTGTTGAACCAAGCTGTCAGTAACTTACACTTACGATTTGCAGAGCTGTTAGGGTACACAAGATAAGTCATGTTCAAAAAATAGTAAAATATTTCTAAACACATGTTAAGTCCTTTTTAATTGATATTCTTCTCTTATTTGAAAGGCAACCATTATGTACGTGAGCTGAATGTTAGAATTCTAGCACTGCTGTAACTAATTGTCATAAATTTAATAGTTAAACTAACATGAATTTATTACTTTATCAGCCTGCAGTTCAGAAGAATGAGATGGGTTCTCTAGATTGAAAGGATTATTTGCTGGATTAAATTCCTTTCTGAGGGGCATCCATTTCCTCTATTTTCATTTCTAAAAGCTTCCTCCTTGATTATCCCATCCACACAAAAAAACACTTGGCAAAAAATTCCTAAAAACTATGGATATTTAGTAGAGAGGCAGGGTATAAAATCAATGTCCAATAGTCAGTGGTTTTCCTATATACAAATAACAAAAGATAAGAAAGGGATATTAAGAAAATGATTCCATTCACAATTAGGCCACAAAAAATCAAATACCTAGGAATCAGCTTAACCAAGTGTGTAAAGGACCTGTACAAAGAAAACTACAAGATACTGCTCCAAGAAATAAAAAGAGGACACAAGGAAATGGAAACACATTCCCTGATCATGAAGGGGTAGTATTATCAGTGTCAAAATGGTAATACTACCTAGAGCTTTGTGGTCCCTATAAGGATACCCATGATATTTCTCAAAAGAAATTGACCAAACACTCCTGAAATTCATTTGGAATTGTTGAAGGACACCTAAAAGCCTCTGCATCTGCCCTGGATTGTCTCCTGTAGATCACTTTGTAGATAGGGGGTAGTTTAAATGTGGCAGTTTATCTGACCATGTATTCTGTACTGGCTGGTATAAATATTCTCTCATGCTACCACAATCATCGTGGGACTAGCTAGATCTTACCAGCATAAGACATTGCCTGGCCACGCTGGATATCTAAGTAATTAGACCAGAGAGAAATGCTGTTTGCCTCCAAGCAAGCAAGCATGGCTCCCTGATAATTCAAAAGGCAACTAAAATACAAAACTACAGTGAAGTAGACAAGACTCATGTGAAGGCTTGGAGAAATATTTAACTGGCATTAGTATAGTCTTTGGTACAGAGGCTTGCCATTTCAAAAACCCCCCCCTTCTCTACCCTATAAAGGCATTTCCAGGCAGATCTTGGTTCAAAACATTAGCATCTAATAGGGCTTAGGTGAGGTGCTAGGAGAAATTACCTGAGGGCATTTGACCCTTCCTGCTTCCCATAATAGTGGGAGGTCTGAGTTGCAGGGGTATAAAACTAGGCTACTTCCTCTCTCTCTGGCTTTTTGGGCTCTTTTGGGGCTTGCACTCTTCTTGAGAGTCTTGCGTTTATCTCCTCTTTACAGGGCCTTTACACATGGTGGCTGCAATCTTGGCCTGCATGTGGGCGGGGTTTTAGCCAGGAATCCTAAGCACAGGGTTTTTCCTGTTGCTGATTTGTATGCCTGAACCTGTGGTAAGTAAAGCATTTTAAAACCTGTGCCGGATTCCTGAGTTTTCATCCATTCCCCGCTGGCTTCAGAGGTAGAAGGGAACTCACTTCCCGGCACTGTCGGGGACCCCAGCTGTGTTCCCTGACATGGAATAATAAAACCCCATGGATAGCTAAAGCAATTCTTGTGAAAAAGAAGATGGGAAGCATCACCTTTCCCAATTTCAAACTGTACTACAAAGCGGTAGTAATAAAAACAGCGTCGTATTGGAATAAAATCTGACCTGTGGACCTATGGAATAGAGTTGAGTTTCCTGACACCCATCCTCAAACACATGATCATTTAATCTTTGCTAAAGGTTCAAAGAGTCTGAAACAGAGCAAGGGAAGCCTCTTCAACAAGTGGTGCTGGGAAAACTGGGCAGTGACATTAAAAAAAATGAATTTGGACCTCTATCTAACACCATGCACAAAAAAATCAGATCAAAAGGGATTAAAGAGCTCAATACTAATACCTGAATCCATAAAAGTATGTTGAAGAAAATATAGGAAAAACCCTCCACGACATTGAAGATAAAGGCATTTTCAAAGGTGAAACACTACTAGCATTGCAACTAAAAGAAAAGGCAAACATATGGGACTACATGAAACTAAAAAGCTTCTGCACCTCAAGAAACAGTGACCAAGATACAAAGACAGTCCACATAATGGGAAAGTATATCCACCCAAATTCCATCTGATAAGGGGTTAATATCCAGGATATATCAGGCACTGGTAGAACTTTACAAAAAAAAAAACAGCCAACCCTATCAAAAATGGGGAGAAGAAATGAACAGAAACTTCAACAAGAAAGAAATTCGAATGGCCAAAAGACATGTGGAAAAATGCTCATGATCACTAATCATCAGAGAGATGCAAACCAAAACAACAATGAGATATCACCTCACACCACAGAGACTGGCCCATATCCAAAAGAGCAAGAACAACAAGTGCTGACATGGATGTGGGGAAAAGGGAACTCTCATCTATTGTTGGTGGGAATGTTGACTGGTACAGCCTTTTTGGAAAACAATATGAACGTTCCTCCAAAGACTAAAAAATTGAGCTCCCTTTTGACCCAGCCATACCACTCCTGGGAATATACCCTGGGAAGCCAAAAACACACAGTGGAAACACCATCCTCATGTTTATGTTCATAGCAGCACTATTCACAATAGCCAGAATCTGGAAACAACCAGTATGCCCTAGAACTGATGACTGGATAAAGAAACTTTGGTACATCTACACAATGGAATATTATGCAGCTGTTAGGAAAAATGAAGTTATGAAATTTGCCTATAAATGAATGACATGGAGAGGATCATGTTGAGGTAAATTAGCTAGAAGGAAAAAGACATATATAAAATGACTGCATTAGTTTGCATGACATATATATATATATATATAATATATATAACATATTATGACATCAATATCCAAGGTCATGCGAAACATGGAATAGGAGGTCTTGTCAAAGGTGGAAATTACCACAAACATGTGGGAGTCAGAGGTTAGGTAAGACAGAGAAGGGAATTGTGTGCTAATAATTGTCGAAAGTGCTAATACCAACCTACAACTGAGCATTAAATACAGGCAAAAATATATACATGATAACATCTAAGTGTATGTATTACAATCCAAAATATGTAAGACAAGGGAGAGAGAATGAGAGAGAGAGAAAGAAAGAGAAAAGAGATAAAGAACCTGCCATACAGGCTGGCTAGGGGTGGGGAAGGGAATCGGGGACATTGGTGGTAGGAAATGGGACTGGTGGAGGATGAGTGCTGGAATACTGTATGACCGAAACCCAAATATGAACATCTTTGTAATTGTATATCTCACGGTGGTATAATAAAATATTAAAAAGTGATGGAGTATACAATAGTGCATAGATGACTGACTTCAAGGAAACATCAAGACTTTGTTCCTCTTTATCTCTTGACTAGGCTTTCTGATAGATTAATCGAGGGCAGGTTCACAGAGAAGATATTCACTAGCACTTCCAGGTGCATATTCGACAGCTAAGAACCTTTCATAAAAATGGAAAGTTCTTTGAGAATAGAGATGCTTATTCCTCTAGAAATTTAGCAACAATGAAAAAAAATCTGCAGGGAGAGGGACTCTGCCTCCCATTCTAGTATAGGTTCATGGTTGCATTTCAGTCATACAATGTTGCAGGGCCCAGAATAGGTTCAATGATGTTAGCAGGAGGCAAGTCTCAACAGGATAGTGGAGCAGCAAGTAGGTCATTCTTCATTTTTAAAAATTTCAAGAGTAAATATTTTTCTCCTTAGCTCTTCAACCTGAACTTCCTTATTGTCCATTTTTTGCATGACTTTGCTCTGGGTTTTTTTCCAGTAAATGCAACCTTTACATAGACAAAATGTTTCAGTCCCCATAATTTATCCAGAACTTTATTTCCATTTAAAAAAGTTATCATTGAAGGCAACAGTGCTCATAGAATTTGGGTATTCAATATACATACCTTTATTTTGCATGATCACATCTAGTTTGCATTTATATCTATGGCACTTCCTGAATGTACACATAAGTATAGGTGAAGGTAAATAATATATATGTATATACACGTATACATATATATACATATATACATATATACATATATACATATACACATATATACATATATATACATACTTATATACATATACATCTATGTATACATATATGCATACATAGATGTATATGTATATATGGATTTCTTCCATTTATAATGTAGACATAGAAATCATTACATTATGAACAAAAGGGAAAATATATAACCTTTTATTTCAGAGCATAAGATAAGTCAAAATAATTTTCTAGAAAAATGGATGCTTCAATAGAATCAAAAGAATGCTATAGCTCATGAGAGACTTTATGGAAAGATATTCCCTTTTTCTACACTCTCTATGGTTTGTATAGTAAACTCTTAGTCCATGCAGAGAAAGATATAAATTCTTCTTTCTGGCTGTATCATTTCTATTACATCTGTTTTTATTTGTAACATAGGATTTATCATCACTGTCACTGTCTTCCCATTCATCTTTGATTTGCTCTAGCGGGCACCAGTAACATCTCCATATGACCTGTCTCATGCAAGTAGAGCCCAAGGGAACCTACTTGTTCCAGGAACATAAAGAGCCTCAAACCATTCCATCAGGTCATGGGAATGAGGGCTATAATTGTTACTGGTATCTGGCATATCAAATACGACACGGGTAGCTTGCCAGGCTCTGCCATGCGGGTAGCATACTCGCTAGCATTTATCATCACTTGATCACTTGAATCCCGTTATTCATCGATTTGCTCGAGTGGGCACCAGTAACATTTCCATTGGACCCTATAACGTGCCAATGTAGCCCAATGGCATCTGGTTGATTCAGGAATATGAAGAGCCTCAAACCGTTCCTTCAGGGTCTTAACAAGGAAGTCTGACCATCTTGTAGGTGGCGGCCACGTGATCTTTTGACATCCCGTGGGATCCAGTCGGTAATGGCTCTAGTCCAGCGGTTGTCTCCAAATCGCATTACATGTCCAGCCCATCTGATTTTCGATGCCTTGGCAAACGAGACAGCGTCCCTGATTCTGGAATAGCGATGGAGGTCAGAACTCCGGATTCCTTCACTCACTTGAGTGAGGCGTGATATTCCAAGCATAGCTCTTTCGATGCCTCTCTGGGAGACCCGAATAGCATTCTCATCCTGCTTTCGTAGGGCCCAGGTCTCTGAGGCGTATGTTAATGCAGGGAGAACAGTGGAGTCGAAGAGATGTGCCCGGAGCAGGAGGTTCTTTGTCCTTTTAGCTATTTCTTCGATGCCTTTGAAGGCATTCCATGCTGCTTTCTTCCTCTTGCGCAGCTCAGGTTTTAGGTCGTTCATCATGTTGACTTCTCGACCTAGGTACAGAAAGCATTGATTTACAGAAAGCCTTTGATTCTGTGGAGAGTGAAGCAGTCATCGAAGCCCTAGCCAAACAGGGTGTTCAAACCCAATACATCAAGATCCTTCGTGAGTTGTATTACGGATTCACCACCAGGATCTCACCAATCTACAAAGAAGTGATCATTGATGTCAAAAGAGGGGTTCGACAGGGTGATACCATTTCACCAAAACTCTTCAGTGCCACCCTCGAGAACATCATGAGACAATTAGAATGGGAAGGAATGGGAGTGAAGATAGATGGTCTGCAACTACACCACCTCCGGCTTCGCTGATGACATTGTTCTAATAACACCAAACATTAGCCAAGCGGCACAAATGCTGACTGACTTTGACCGAGAATGTGGAAAGGTAGGTCTACAGCTGAATCTGAAGAAAACTATGTTCATGAGAAATGAACTAGTTCCAGAGGCCCCATTCACTCTCAATGTAACAAACATCTCTGAATGCAGCAGCATTTATCATATGACATCATAATAATGTGTGACTCCCAGCACTGTTCCTATTAGCTGCTATAAAATTAATTCAAATTTGATATCTAATGCAAGGCCATGCATATTTTTATTAAATAACACACAACATTATATCACTAGATCACTAGACATCCCGTTGTTCATCAATTTCCTCGAGCGGGCGCCAGTAACATTTCCATTTGACCCTATCATGTGCCAGTGTAGCCCAATGGCATCTGGTTGTTTCAGGAAAACGAAGAGCCTCAAACCGTTCGTTCATGGTCTTGGCGAAGAAGTCTGACCATCTTGTAGGTGGGTGGCCACGTGATCTTTTGACATCCCGTGGGATCCAGTCGGTAACAGCTCTAGTCCAGCTTTCGTCTTCAAATCGCATTACATGTCCAGCCCATCTGATTTTCGATGTCTTGGCAAATGAGACAGCAATCCCTGACTCTGGAACAGCGATGGAGGTCGGAGCTCCTGATTCCTTCTCTCACTTGAGTGAGTTGTGACCCAAATAGCGTTCTCATCCTGCTTTCGTAGGGTCCAGGTCTCTGAGGCGTATGTTAATGCAGGGAGAAACGTGGAGTCGAAGAGTTGTGCCCGTAGCCAGAGGTTCTTTGTCTTTTTCTCTATTTCTTTGATGCTTTTGAAGGCACATTATTATAATCCTCACATTTTGATTATCTCATAATTTTATTAAGTAGTCTGACAACCTAAGCGGGCTAAAACCAAGACATCAATATATTTTTGTTTCCTTTCCAGAACTTCTGAGAAACCTGTTTCTTATACTCAGTGGTAAGTACTAGCATTCACAAAGTACTAGACACCAAGTACTGACTACTATATTTCACAACACACTAGAATTTAAATACAATTTAGTACAATTTATTTTTGACACTTATCTCGGGTTACTCTAACAAAGTATCAAAACTAGGTGGGTTAAATAAGTTGTGTTAATGTTCTCTCAGTCCTTGAAAGTAAACCACAGTCAAGGCACCAGCAAATTAAGTTCCTAATGACAGCTCCCTCTCAGCCCTATGGTCTGTACCTGGGCTTGAAGTGTGAGGAGATCTCTCTTCCTAGTATTATAATCCTATCCTAAGGGGCTTAATCCTATATAGCTCTCAAAATTCCCATCTCTAAAAACTAATACATCAATACATGGGGAACTGGACCATCAACATATGGAGTTTAGGTGACATAGAAGAAACCCTTAGGCCAACACAGGTATAGTGTATTTAAATAAATATAAAAATATGAATTGCAGACTTTAAGTGGTGAAATATTGTGTTCACAGAAAAGCATTTTCAACTCTAGCTTGTATATCTGAGACTTTTAATAAGATGTTGAGAAAAAAATGGAAATCCAAGCCTCAATTTCTGAAAATATCTCTATAAATAGTTGTTGAGAGATGGGTAAATTTAGTGGAAGTCTGCTTGCCAATTAGCTCTTAGGTTATGGGGAGATCAGGACAATCTGTCCTTTTCATGTTTCCCATGTGTGGATCCTTTTCTGGAAAGCATTATGCAACATAATCCAAACCCTTTTTTCAAGGTGCTTTTGTGCTGAAGGAGCAGTTGCTGCAGCAAGATTGGTGATTAGACCTTGCAGCTAGGACCAGAATTGGGGTTATTATTGAATGCTGGCTGAAAAGCAGCATGTGTAATGATGTCTTTTGAGAGCCTTAAGGTTACTATGGATTATGAAGGATGGATTTTATACAGTTATGTATAAGTATCATATGTAACTGGATGGGAAGAGAATGAGTGGGAGGCTAGCAAACATTGCCAAATCCAATGACAAACATTAAATTATATAGCTTGTTCACTTTCTTGAGCATGTCTAAGAGAGTAAACAAACTCTTTGGCAAGGAATAACCCACTAATTAGTTCATTTCGTTTCATAACAAGTATCTGAGAGCCTACCAGGGGCTTTGATCTGGGGTGGATACAACGGAGTATACTGAGATGAAATAGTGAGAGGACTTGGTGTGAATCACCCATTGTCATCCCCAGAAGTATTTTTATGTCTTTATTTTTCTCTCCTCCCCAAGAAAGAGGAGTGCTATTATGTTTCAGAGAAAACTAGATTTTCTTGAATTGGGAAATATTGCACAGGGAAATCATCACAGGGATTTGGGAACTTTCAGAAAGATGTACAGTTCAGCAAGTATCAGTTGCATGACTAACTTTCTATTTAAGTTTATAGTAGGAAGGTCTTGATGTTGTATTCCAGGGTATGCTTCTGCCCCTGTGGGTACAAATACAACTGGTGGAGTCACAGCCAAGATATGCCTGAAGCAAATGGAAGCGATGGAAAACCTAATCTTTCTTTCTGTGTTTCTACAAACCTCTCATATAATTGCCTGACTCATGCTGCTTACTACAGAAGCATATATATTTTCCATATCAAGAAATTCTGTGAAATGGGGGCCAGAGCGATAGTCCAGCAGGTGGGGCATTTGCCTTGCACTTGACTGGCTTGTGCCAGCCCAGGTTCGATCCCCGGCATCCCATATGGTCCCCTTAGCACTGCCAGGAGTAATTCCTGAGTGCATAGCCAGGAAGTAACCCCTGAGCGTTGCCGGGTGTGACCCAAAAAAAAGAAATTCTGTGGAACTAGCTGGGTATCGTAGCATTAATAAAAATCCTACACAATATCTGGATATTATGTCAAAACCCATAGGTTTAAAGCCTCGTCCTGAAAGATTCTATGATGCACATCAGATGCCAGACACAGCTGCATGCTTCCATAAAGTTCTCCTTACCTTTGTTTCACAGATAAATAAAGCAGACTTTCACATGGCCTCCTTGAATTCAATTATTTGTTAGAAACTGTCCACAGAACTGAGCAAAATATATCATTGTTTTTATTAATTTATTCAAAGATATTGACAAATAGCTATAGAAAGATCAAATGTTAAGAGTTCTTGTCCCCAAGAAGCTGGGATATGCCAACTTAATGGTATACAGATGAATTCAGCAACCTGGAATCTCCCAGAACCTCGTATCTTTGATTTTATCAAGGCTTTCTCTTACAGATCTGATCAATCATTAAATCACTGTTCAGTATTCCTCTGCTCTCTCTGCATAATGGGGGGGTAGAGCTGCAATTGTCACGATTCTAATAACAACTTTGTGCATGCTAGCATGTGAGTTTGACTCTCCATTCCTTCCCCTGCAATACAGCAGCTCATCCATCCATCTATATTTCACTCAATAGAATAAAAGATGCTCCTTAAGAGCTTATTACTTAGAAATTAGAGGATTTTTGGCAACTTCCTAAAGGGAATCTAGGAAGATATACATGCATGAAGATATATGTCTCTATCTGTATACTTATTTTATATCACAGAATGATTCTTCTTAGAGAAGTCTGCACAGACTCTAAATGGCTTAAATTATTTAATACATAGATTTTTTTAGCAAGCAAAGCTCAGTTATTAAGACTGAGGATGGGACTAAATATAAAAGAAGTGAGGAAGAGACCATGATCTGCTGTTGGTGTGATGCCCTCTAGTTTAGCCTCTATGGAAAGCAACATGGAATCCTTTGAAAAAATAGGAAAAAGAAAAACCATAGGACTCAGATACACCCATTCTTGGCATTATCCCCTAAATACAGACATATTAATTCAAAATAATATTTAAAAGTATATGTGCAACCTGTATTCCTTCCTCATAATAGACAAGATATGGAAACAACCCAAATGCTCAAATACTAATGAATGAGTCAAGAATTTGTGGAATGTGGTATTATACAGCTTTAAGAAAAGAACAAAATCATGCAATTTTGACCAACTTGCCTGAAATTAAAGAATATTGTGCTGAGTGAAATCAGTCAAGAAAAATAACCAAAAACTGATGGAGGGAATATATGTATAATATATGTATATGTATGCATATATATACATATATATATAAAATCTCTCATATAAGTAGGATTTACAGAGCAGATTGGAAGCAGAGAGATAGAACAGAGGGCAAGGCATTTCTCTTGCATGCAGCCTTCCTGGATTTGATCCATTTATAGACCCCTAAGCCCACAAGGAGTGAGCCTTGAGAGCAGAGTCAGACTAAGGCCTGAGCACAACCTGGAGTGGCTTAAAACAAACAAAAGATACACAGTACCATAGCAACAAAGGACCAAAGGTAACACAACAGAACTGATCCATGGAATTGTGTGCTGGTGGTGTGGTGGCGGTGCGTGTTGACAGGGAAGAGTCTTAGGGTCCTTTGGGATTTAGGAGGGTACACTGGTGATGGATATTGTGTTGGAATTATGTTCATGAGACACCGTTATTAACAATACTGTAGTCACAGAATATCAATCAACAAAAAGCTTTTTAAAAGAAGTATTTATTGTTTGCAGCCTTAATATTTTATTATGGCAACCTAAACGGATGAATCAGCAGTCCTCCAGAAGTGCAGAAAATGCCAGTTTTTATAAAGAAATCTGTTCTAGAGGTATTGAATTAGGAAATATAACCAATGAATGTTAAATTATGAAATGTAACCCATCTGACTTCCAGTAAAAGGAACGTGTTAAAAGAGAGCAGGGAGAGGGTAAGGAGAGTAAGTAAGAACACAAATAGAAGAGAATTTGTCTAACAAGATTTGAAATGTTAATGTCTAAGTAAAACCTTTGCATCTATTTCTATGATCATTAGACTTCAGATTTTATACTAATGGGGTCAAATGGTTGAGTGGAGTCGTGTTCAGTCAGATCTCCTGTATAAGGGTAAAAACATCAGGCATGATTTCACATAGATGTTATCAATAAGGTAACCCCTTCTTCTGGATATACATCAGTCTCCCAACTCAAAGGGGATACCTACATGGTTTTAGAAGACATATGCTAGTTCGGAGGTTACTTTTGGCTAGCTCTCCTCTAGTTAATTTAGTCACTCAGTTCACAAGCAATCCGTGGGAGGAAGAAGCAGTAGCTTAGGAAATGCCTTAAATTTGCCACTGGATTTATTTCCAATTCCTTTGTAATCTCTTCCTCAGAGCAGTAAATTCTGAGCTCACAGGGCTTTGCATTTAATTCCAACATTTAGGTTTGGGAGAGCTTTTAAGACCTGTGGACTTGGCAGTCGCAGAGTAAAAGGCATCCCCATTAATCAGAACTAGACTGAGTCATGTTACAAGCCATGGATTTCTACTAGAGAATTAAAAGGCAATATCATTTCACTTCTGCTCAATGTTTTCTTATGATTCAGAGGGAGAATTGGGGCACTGTATATTGTGTCCAGTGATACTGCCAAAAATATATCACCCAGAGACACGACAAATGAATGTATAAATAGGAATTGCTCAGAAGGGGCTGGTCATAAATCACGGAATGAGCAGGAATTCAGGCTTTTTGTGTGCTGCTTCAAATGTGAAGCATTATTGGTGACTTCTAGAAAAACAATTGGATTTTTGTACCATTACATTGAGGGTTGTGGGGAAATAGGAAAATATAATTTCCCTAGGTAAAATCAAAAGCAAGATATAAAATTTTCTGGTCACTCTAAGAACTTTTAAACTATTTTTTGAAAAATGGAACGGTGTTTTTAAAGAGTAACAGTGGTGCAGTTTCTGGAATCATGAATTTCATCTTGAACACTTAGAAATCTGGGTATGGTGATAGGCTGGCTTTGGGTCAAAAATGCACTATAATAAATTGGGTTGAGGCCGCAACTGCAATTATAGGACATTTCTGTTGAGGCTTTCTGATTCCTCCATTAGTACTTCTAGAAAACCTTTCTTCACAGTTTTAAAGAAAATCCTTTCTGATGTTCTGAGTTATAGTCTAAACAATGATATTTTTCTTGAGAAAAATGTAACCGAGTTTCTATTTGTTCTAAAGATGGAAACTGGGAAAGTATGGCTGAACTCTTTAATTCATCACAGATACAAGGTCTAATATGCAGTTTAATGTAAGTTTAGGTATTTTAATTCTAGACAATTAATTTTACATGATTTCTTTTTATAACAACAGTTATATTTACTGATTAGAGCTAGTGCATTTCCTTTTTATAGGTTGCACAGTAGTTGAAATTGCCACTTTTATTTTCACATTATAATAATTAATAAAATTATTACGATAATTGATTTAATTTGTCAATTAAATAATTGATTTAAATGTTCAATTAAATTAACTCTTTGCTTTAATTTGTTCAATTGAACAAAGTTTGTTCAATTTTAAATCCTAAATCCTATCACATATCTTTTTTTTTTGTTTGTTTTTAAGTTAGTTTTAGCTTTGGATAAATTGCTCTTAAAATGATGTCTTAGAATACTCACTACTTATTAGTTCATGAATCTGTGTGATTAATCAACTTAGTCTAGGATTCATTGATTGGTTATTCTATAGGTCTTGTCCAAATTCATTCACCTGGTTGTAGTCAGCTAGAGGGTAGCTTGTTATTCCCCGGATACCCTCTCAAACACATCTAGATTTTGAGAACAGATGTTCTCTCATATCTGGTGAGCTACCCTGGCTTCTTCCCATTGTGTCTGGGTTTTAAAATTAGCAAGAAATGGCAACTTCCACTAAATAAGGACGTTTTAGGACTTTCATTTACCATGGTTGCATAAGCCTTTGGTGAAAAAAGAAGTCATGTAGCCATGTTCAGATTTGAGGGTTTTAAAACTATGGTACAAAACTACTGTGGTTTATATTTTATTCATCACAGATTTTCTGAAAACAATATTAGAGATATCAATTTCTGGGATCTTAAAAGAGAACTGTTTTATGGTGGTGGTGCTGGTGATGATAGTTTTGTGAGTGTGTGTGTGTGTGTGTGTGTGCGCGCATGTGTGCACATGCTGTTTATACATCATGCTTAACTCTTGCTTTAAAGATGTATACAGTCTTGGATTATAACCACTCTCTATTATGGGCTATGTAACTTTGAAAATTAAATGTCCTTTTGTTCTCGTTCCCTATTTTCTTAATTGCCTTATAAGAGTAAGAATAGAATATTTCTTACCGATTTATTCTAAGAAGTGAATGAGTTCACAACTGTAAAACTTGAAATATTATTGGATTTTAGTGTTCACTCAATAACTATTACCAACATTAGTTCTGTACCTCTGTATCAGTTTCCTAACTTCCTGGCTTAAACAAACAAAATTTTATTAATGTTCAGTACTTGAGGTCATTGGGTTAAAATTCTGTGTCAGCAGGAATATGAGGATATGTTTCCTTACTTTGTTTTTAGACACTGAATACATTAATTCACTTCTGGGGTTTTATTTCTTTTTCAAAGTCATTTGAAGTCATTAATTACTGGAAAAGTCTTTTCTATACTACATAACATTGATTTTGCTTGGTAAATCACATATGTTTATGTTACTAAGTCATTCTCTTTCATTTAGAAAAATGAAAGGGATTATATCATGCGCTCCAAAATATTCCAGTATATTCTCTCCATCTAAAGATCCTTAGTTTAATCATTTTTGCAAATTCCCTGTTCTATGTAAGATATTATACTCACAAATTCCAGTTACTAGGACGTAGTCGACTTTGGAGGATTGTTATTCTTTATGCCCCAGTTCTCTCCTTATTTAATACTTCAATATTAAGCCACTAAGTAAAGGATATTTGGAAATTGTTTTTTCCATGGATAAGGAATATATAGGGAATAGTTCTATTATAGATAAAGAAGTTCTTTCCCTTACAATATTGAGACTTTCTCTTACACTCCAAACTTATATATGAAATTTTGAGTGATCAGAAAAAAACTATCACATTACACCTATCAGCTTAGAGGAAAATAATAGGGGGAAATATCACATACTCACCAAACTACTTTCCTCTGACATTCAGCAATATTTTCTCCATCCCTATTGCTTGTGATCTTGATCACGAGAAAACTTCTCATCAATGAAATGACAGTGGGAGTGATTTTTGTTACATCTTAGAAGAATAGGTGATTAAAAGCAGCTGTATCTTCCTCGCAGGAACTTATCTGTAGAATCATTGAGTACTAGAGAGGACTTTGAGATCCTAGTTATGACCACAACTCAGTATAGAAGGAACCTTTATTCTTGTGTGGTTATGAGGTTTGGACCCTATCATCTTACTTGGAATCATTTGGATTTGAGGCTGCTTCCTTTAACCTACTGTAATGAATGTATTTTTGAAATATATTCATTACGGTATTTCAGAAATGAATATATTTTTGAAATACATTCATTACAGTAGGTTAAAGGAAGCAGCCTCAATTCCAAGTGATTCTAAGCAAGATGATAGGCATAGAAGAAGTAGCTAAAAGGACAAAGAACCTCTGGCTCCGGGCACATCTCTTTAACTCCACCGTTCTCTCTGCATTAACATACACCTCAGAGACCTGGGCCCTATGAAAGCAGGATGAGAATGCTTTCCGGTCTTCCAGAGAGGAATTGATAGAACTATGCTTGGAATATCACGCCTCACTCAAGTGAGAGAAGGAATCCAGAGTTATGATATCCGTCGCTATTCCAGAATCAGGGACGCTGTCTCGTTTGCCAAGGCATCGAAAATCAGATGGGCTGGACATGTAATGCGATTTGGAGACAACCGCTGGACTAGAGCCATTACCGACTGGATCCCACAGATGTCAAAAGACCACGTAGCCGCCCACCTACAAGATGGTCAGACTTCTTTGTCAAGACCCAGAAGGAATGGTTTGAGGCTCTTCGTATTCCTGAATCAACCAGATGCCATTGGGCTACATTGGCACGTGATAGGGTCCAATGGAAATGTTACTGGCGCCTGCTAGAGCAAGTCGATGAGTAACGGGATTCATGTGATCAAGTGATCAATGAATGTATACTGCTACTAAGCTCTGATCTGCAGAAAGATCCTTCATTTTCTTTTTTTTTTGCCTTTTGGGTCACACCCGCGTGCTCGGGGGGGTTACTCCTGGCTCTGCACTCAGGAATTACTCCTGGCGGTGCTCGGGGGACCATATGGGATGCCGGGGTCGAACCGGCCAGCGGCCGCGTGCAGCGGCGCCTACCCGCTGGGCTCGCCAGGCCCCAGATCCTTCATTTTCAATCTTGAGTTTCAGTGAACAAGAGTTTGGGTTTGGTTTATTCTTTACTCGACCTTATTGATTTTCTTCTCACTTTTGGATTACAGAGACTTTAGTTATTTTAATGAGCCATAATATAATTTGGTTTAGGAGACAGTTGGCAAAAATATGGTAACTCTATCATGCATCAAGTCAGATTAATCTTTACAGTATTGCAGAATGTAAAGAGTCCTACAGGTCACAGATAATCATCATGGTTTTGTCTCCCCCACTGATCAGATGAGGAAACTTAGGTCTACATTTCAGGATGTTCTATTCTTTTCCTAGTGAAATTCAGCAATAGAACTAGGAGTTGAGTTGAACATAAGCACTGAACTCAGCACTCATCATAGTTCCAGGCACACAAGGGGATCTGTGAGTTGTCAAATAAATTAATGGATGAATGACGTACTCATCCTTCAATGTCCAGCTCAGCGCCACCTTCTCCATGGAGCCTTTCTTAAAAGCTCCTATTTGAAATTAACCTCCTCCATCTTCTATCTTCCTGAAAGATGATATTGATCCTATATAGAGCATTTAATAAAATCTGTCTGAAATGTTAATTTGCATGTATTTGTCTAGCCCTGGGTGATAAATAGATTTTATTTCACATGCCAAGTTAGATTGATTGGTGGCAATTCTTAGATCACAATATTAAAATGGACCTGGAGAATGAGATTTTGCCCAACTTACTACCATATGCAATTAGTATTGTTGGCCATGGGAAAGGATTAGAAAATAGTGAACATATGCCACTTCCATTTTTTACTAATGGGATTACACATTTACCAAACTTGCTCTATTGTTTATTAGAATGAGAATCTTTAGAAAGAGGCACATTTGTTGAGCGTCTCTTATGTCATAACTAGATAAGAGATATGTAATTTAAATGATATAAACTTTACGTAACAATAGATCTGTACTATTTATGAGACTACAATGAAGTTACTAATCTTGAAGAGTACCAGTACCAAGAAAGAAGTTAAACTGACAAATCACAGCATATCCATTGACCAATATATTCATTTAAAAATCTATCTTAAAAATAAAATAATAAAGCATAGAATAAAATAAATGAAGGAAGTAATAGGTCTGAGCAAAAAAAAAAATCTAGCATTGCTCTAAATGTAAAAGGAGAGCTTTTTTAAAATAAAAAATGGGGAAATAGCCAGATGTCTTAGTGGATACATTTTTAAAAAATCTGAATGGATGATCTTATTCTCTAGTATTCAATTTATATGGTCCTTTAGGTAAAATGCAAATGATTGGTCAGGGTGTACTTTCTAATAATTACTTTACAAAGAAAAGAACTGACTTGGAGGCCCAGGGCTGTGGGGAAATAAGCTATAATGATGTAAAACACATAATTACTCCACTTAAAAGCAAGAATAGAAGAAGCTGGAATGCATTATTCGAGGTGTTTGGGAATTTTAAATGGTGCTTAAGTACTAAGATTTGACTCTTATATATATGCCTTTGAAGGTTAAGTCCATATGCCCATTTTTTAAGTCCAAATTTGAGTCCTCAGGGTATTGGAGAAAATAACATTGTGGCTTTGGACTTCCATTTGCAAGAGCCATTGAATACCTCCCTCTTGAGGTTCTGTGAACATCTCAGATTTGCCAAATAAAACACAGAACTCCTCACTAACAGAAAAAATCCATAGGCCCTTCCTGTTCTGTTTCAATTTGTACTAATAGGACTACAGAATTCTTTATCTAGGACACAAAGTTTTCATTTTCATCATCTATGTTGTGTTGGAATAATCAATCATTATTGTCATTATTATTCATAATTATTTACTTTTGTCTTAATTGAGGTATAACTGTAATTGTATAATTTGTATAACAGATTGTAAAGTTAAAAGTGTAGAATTGGTTCTTCTTTCTCTTTCAGAAATCACACCTCCTTACACATTCACTGTGTTGATTTTCTGAGCTGACCTCAGAGGATCTCCAGGTTTAACTTCTTAAATTGTAAGTCATGATCTCATATGGGGTCACACTTCTGAACATAAGGGTTGCTAGCAATTTGGCAACAGTATAAAATTTCTGGGCATATATAGAACCAAAAATTAATTCAAGGTCAATCAAAGCACAATTCCAAAATGATTCTGGCAACCTTCAACAGTGTTGCATTTCTCAAGCAAAAAGGAGTTACAAATAGGAGAAGTTTAAAAAGACCTACTCTAGTGACTGTCAGGCAGATATTTAAGATTTAACTCTGTCAATAGTGGTGATGGAGTCCTCCTCTCGGCTAAATGGGAAGCATACAATTGACATGTACCTTTTGTAAGTCTCAATAAAATATATATGCATGGAGATAGTGGTGGTGCAAAAGTGCACTGGTGATGAGATTGGTGTTGGTATATTGACTGTCTAAAAAATCAATAAATAAAAACATTAAAATATATATATGTGAGGTTGATAATTGAGTAACTATGGCCCTGTACTGCCTCCAGCATGTAGCATATTTGTCCTGCCTCCAGCATGTTGCCTTTCTTCAGTTCACTTTGCTGTAGTTCTTTCAGATAGAAACTTAGAGTCCTCACTAAGATCTTCAACTAGACTCCGCATGGTTTCTCTGCCTCAAGACTATTTTGTCAATGTATGTTTTCACTCTATGCTGTTCCGTTTTTCTTTTCTATCTTTTTTTCTTTCTTTTTTTTTGTGGAGGTGGGTGGCCAGCCAGGGATGCTCAATGTTTACTCCTGGCTCTGTACTCAGGGATCCCACCTGGCAGGGCTTGGTGGGGGCAGCAAGGAAGGGCTGTTCATATTTAACGATTACCAGGCCATCATCATCTAGGAAGCTGTTGGCTTTCTCTATCTCATGCCTTCCAATCACTGCTTCTGAGACTCCCAAAGTTGGAAATAGAAATGACCTCCTTAGACAACTATTTCTTTGCTCGCTATAGCCTCAGCCCACTCTCATTGAAGTGAAAGTAAGAGTTATAATCTTAGGTAATGAGCAATATCAATTTCACTGAGTGTTCTGGACCTATTACATCTTTTCAGGTATCTTGAGAATTGACAGCAACTATTTGGGGAGACACATAATTTTGGAGGGCTAATCAAGGGATTTTCCAACTCACTGCAAAAAACAAGGGTATTTTTGTAACTCAGCCAAGAGAATAATTCTAGAGCTCTTCCTCTCTGGCAGCAATATCTTATGATTGGGGATAAAAGTAAAGTAAATAAGGATAATTCAGAGAGGGGGATAGAGAGAGTAAGAGAGAGAGATGCAGAGAAATAGAAAAGAACTGCAACAGATTAGGGTGTATGTTTTGCATGTTCTTTTTGGGGTTAAGTCCTGGTTCTACCAACTTAGAGACCATCATTGGATATAACTTTATTGGTCCTAGGCACTCTAGTCTCTAAGCAGCACTATATCCCTAGGCCTAGCATTAATTGAACTGCCAATCTGATGACTAGCATTAGTAGGGACCCCCCCAAGACACTGAGCACTGCTTGGAAGCCCCCTACAAAATTTATATAAAAGAGTGATGAGCTGATACAGATTAGAATGTATAGTGTAAGCCTCTATTTTATTTTGCAACATTGTTCAGGCTATATACCAGAGAGAAGGTAACTATCAGCTATGCAAGTCTAGGACAAGTAATTTTTATTTTTTAGGAAAGTCATAATACCAAATCTATGACTTAGAGAGTTAATACTGGTGGCAGCAGTGGTCTGAATTTAAGGGATCATTTAGAATATTCTTTTTAGGGGGGAGTCACACCTGGCAATGCTCAGGGGTTACTCCTGGCTCTGCACTCAGGAAGTAGTCCTGGTGGTGCTCAGGGGACCATATGGGATGTCGGGCATCAAACCCGGGTTGGCCGCATGCAAGGCAAACACCCAACCCGCTGGACTATCGTTTCGGCCCCTATTTAGAATGTTTTTGCACTATTTAAAGTAGATTATAGATTACTTGAAAAAGACTGTGCTAGGAAGGGATGTGGTTGAAGTTTCAACAAAGACCCAGTAACAAATTGGCTGTGAAAAACATCTCAAGAACAACTCTATTGCCACAGTGCAGTTAGGACAGGAAGGGACCATTATGACAAGCATAGGGGAAGCAGTTACTCTGATGAGAGCTGGCTGCTGAAGGGTGGTAAAGTGATATGCATGTTACCCTTTCAGTAATAGTATTGCAAACCACAGTGACTAAAAGGATAAAGGGAAAATTACCTGTCATCGAGGGAGACTAGAGGGCAGGAGGGAACCTGGGCACACTGGTAGAGAGACGGGGACAGTTCTGAAGGGATTGATGCTCAAATATTGGATGCCTGAAGCTCAAGAATGAATCAATTTCCCCACTCATATTTCATTTTATTAAAGCACCATGAATGACACACTTATTCGTAGTTTGGTTTTGGATATGTACTGTTCCTTCACCAATCCCACCACTAGTGCCAACTTCCATCCATAGTACTTTCAGGTCCCTCTTCTTACTTTCCCCCCTGCCACCCTCCCTCAGCACCCAGCTTGCATCTTGACAGGCACCTTTTAAGTAAGGTTATTAATGTTTGGGTCTCATGATTTTAGAATGGTTGACTCTGTGGTTTGAATATTCAGCTCTGCCATCCCTTAATATCACCAACGTACCTGAGTCCCCTTGACCCCTGCCCCACTTGCTTCTCATATATTTCTCCTTTTCTTCCCCTTCACTCTCTTTCTATCCTTCTCCTGCCTATAATCTGAGTGATCTAGGTGTTCTACCCCTTAAACCGTTGCATTTCCTCATCCAGTTACTCGAAATATCATGTAAAAATATGTTTTTCCTTCTCCTTGTGGCTTACTGCATTTAACATATCTTCAACTTCCTTTCCTTTTGTAGCAAATAGCATGATTTCATCAATTAATAATTTTGTAACTGTAATTAACGTTGATTCATTATATATAGTTTTATATAATATATATTATTTATACTTGTCACTTCTCTTCACATTGTTCATCTATTTGCTGGGCGGGCACCAGTAACATCTCCATATGTCCCTGTTATATGCCAGTGCAGATGAAGGGCATCTGCTCTCTCCAGAAACATGAAGAGCCTCAAACCATTCATTTAGGTCATGGAAACAAGGTCTATAATTGTTACTGTTTTGACATACCAAACACAACATGGGTAGATTGTCAGGATAGGTTCATATATATAAATGAACAACTGAAGTTTCTTACAGATGACTGGATTGGATGGATGGATAGAGAAAATATAAATCACAAAGAAGATGCAGATAGATAATTAAATATTAAGATGATTTTATATATATTCAATTTGTTAAGTATTTTTTATCTTCCTGTTCTGAATATTGGATGAGCTGCAAGACATAGAGACAAGTTTGAAAACTAGTGGCATCAGTTAAAGGAAATTTTTGAAAGGATAGAAGTGATAGAGTTGGTCAGAAAAGGCAGGTAGAGTCAGAAAAGAATCAAATTGATGGCAGAACAAAGAAAAACAGCTTTTTTTTGAAAATTGGATATTCTTTCATTGTGCCCTCTATAAATTCTTTACCAGTCCTTCCCTGACTTCTTACTTACTCTTACTTAATTTTCTTACACGTCTCAAATTTCAATCACTATTTTATATGTAAAAGTTGAGGACTACTTTGTAGAAGCTCTGTTTTAAAAATAACAAAACAAAAACAAACTCTGCTTTTCTTGTCTCTTATGGGAATGCTGATGAAACTTCCTGGTAGGTTTAAGCAGAACATGAATTGAGCCACATTTTCACACAGGCACAGTTTAAATGGTTCATACCCTCAGGCAACATTCAAAAACTATGCAAATGGTCACTTGATCACTTGGTTCCCTTTATTCATCTATTTTTCTCAAGCAGGTGCCAATAACATTTCCATTGGACCCTATCATGGGCCAATGTAGCCCAATGGCATCTGGTTGATTCAGGAATAGGAGGAGTCTCAAACCGTTCCTTCAGGGTCTTAACAAAGAAGTATGACCATCTGGTGGGTGGGCGGCCACGTGATCATTTGACACCCGTGGGATCCAGTCAGTAACAGATCTAGTCCAGTGGTCATCTCCAAATCGCATTACATGTCCAGCCCATCTGATTTTTGATGCCTTGGCAAACGAGACAGCGTCCCTGATTCTGGAATAGCGACGGAGGTCAGAACTCCGGATTCCTTCTCCCACTTGAGTGAGGCGTGATATTCCAAGCATAGTTCTATCAATTCCTCTCTGGGAGACCCGAATAGCATTCTCATCCTGCTTTCGTAGGGCCCAGGTCTCTGAGGCATATGTTAATGCAGGGAGAATGGTGGAGTCAAAGAGATGTGCCCGGAGCCTGAGGTTCTTTGTCCTTTTTAGCTATTTCTTCTATGCCTTTTTAAGGCATTTCATGTCAATCTCTTCCTCCTGTACAGCTCAGGTTTTTATGTCATTCATCATGTTGACTTCTCAACCTAGGTACACATAACTGCTGTATTCAGAGATGTTTGTTCCATTGATAGTGAATGGACCCTCTGGAACTAGTTCATTTTTCATAAACATAGTTTTCTTTAGATTCAGCTGTAGACCTATCTTTCCACATTCTCAGTCGAAGTCAACCAGCATTTGTGCCGCTTGGCTAATGTTTGGTGTTATTAGAACAATGTCATCAGCGAAGCGGAGGTGGTGTAGTTGCTGACCATCTATCTTCACTCCCATTCCTTTCCATTCTAATTGTTACATGATGTTCTCGAGGGGGCGCTGAGAGTTTTGGTGAAATGGTATCACCCTGTCGAACCCCTCTTTTGACATCAATGATCACTTTTTTGTAGAATGGTGAGATCCTGGTGGTGAATCCATAATCACAGCTCACGAAGGATCTTGATGTATTGGGTTTGAACACCCTGTTTGGCTAGGGCTTCGATGACTGCTTCAGTCTCCACAAAATCAAAGGCTTTCTTTAAATCAATGAGCGTGAGACAGAGCGACATCTTGTACTCCCTACAAACCTCAATGAACTTGGTTACTGTGTGGATATGGTAGATTGTGCTGAATCTTTTCTGGAAGCCAGCTTGCTCGCGTGGTTGTCCTTCATCTAGTGTTCTGCCAATCCTGTTCAGGATGACTCGTGTAAACAGCTTGTAGACGAAGGACAAGAGGCAGATGGGCGATAGTTGCCCGATGTCGTGAATGTCTCCCTTCTTGAACAGTAAAACTATCCTGCTGGTTTTCCACTGGGAGGGCACTTTGCATTCGGAGAGGTAGCGTGTGAAGAGCCGAGCTAGTGTATTGATGAGTACCTATGGCAGATTCTTCAGGTGTTCGGGTCTGTCTTTGTCTGGGTCTGGTATTGTTCCCTTCTTTACCAACGAAATGGCATGTCAGATTTCAGAAGGGAGAATGTTGGGAATGACATATCCATCCTGTGGAATTTGGTATGTGGGCAGTTGGACATGGCTATCAAAGATTTCTCAGTAGAAGTCATGGATAATCTTCTCCATTGCCTTTTTTGGAAGATGTGATAGATCCATCAGGCGCAGCCGGAGGGCAGTCATCTTGGTCTTATAGTTGGCGAAGGACAGGCGGGCAGTGTGAATGCTTTTCCGCCTTCTGCTGCATCTTCCAATATTTCTGTTCTTCTGTCTTGGAGGTCTTCTTTTATCCCTTCTCTGCACTGTTTATCAAGCTTGGATGTTAGCAAATAGTGCCAGGTACAAAAAGTGTATAGTCTGAACACATAAGCAGGGATTCATTGGTTTGCTGTCCATGAAATACAGTCCTCAAACAGAAGTGCCATCTGCTCCGAGATAACTTTCTATAGTCTCCCCCCAACACTGGAACAATGAAGATGGAAAGAGTCACTGTGCTGGTTGGTCTTGCAGACCAAAGGCTGATTCTTGGGACTGCCCCTGGAGAGACTGTCTTCCGTTCAATGGCGGGGATTTGAGCTGCCCCCTTTTCCCAGCTCTCAAGAACTGTCAGGGCCTTCAAGAATTCCAAAGATGAGGGCCCGAGTGGAGAGATAGTGCAGAGAGTAGGGCATTGACCTTGCATGTGCGTGGCCCATCAGGGTTCTATCCCTGGCATCCCATATGGTCCCCCAAGCAAGCCCTAGGAGTAATTCCCGAGTGTAGCACAGGAGTAATCCCTGAGCATGGCTTAGTGTGACCTAAAAAGGCAAAATAAATAATTAAACAAATAATTCTGATTACAAGAGTATGCTACCTGCATGGCAGAGCCTGGCAAGCTACCCGTGTTGTATTTGATATGCCAAATACCAGTAACAATTATAGACCTCATTCCGGAATGGATTGAGGCTCTTTATGTTCCTGGAGCAAGCAGATGCCCTTGGGCTCTACTAGCATGAGACAGGACATATGGAGATGTTACTGGGGCCCGCTCGAGGCAAATCAATGATGAGCGGGAAGACAGTGGAAACAAATAATTCAGAAGATGAATTTCACATATTCCACACCTGTGGACAGCCTTGTTTGGAAGGAGGAATCTTCCATAATTTCAGATTACTGAAGGAGAGAACAGGTGTCACCTGCTATATCTCATGATCATTGCTAAATCTCTCCCAAGAAGTCAGCGTAGCCTTGTCACTATGACATTAGATCTGATCCTTGCAATCCATAATGTCTTTTTCACTGAGCCTCTCAGAGAAGAGGGTGTTCATTTGCAAATGGATTGGATGTTATAAAAAAGCAGGCAAGCTCTGAAACCAAAAGCACACATCTCCCCCTCCTAATGGTCTTGGGTAGGGATGTAGAATCCTGCCGTGATATTTAATGTGCATCTTTCCCCAAACCACAGACTTCTTTCCCATTTATTTTAAATCATTCTCTCCAAAGTCACCACATAGTTCAGAATGCCAAAACTCTTAGAATTGTAGCAATCTGCTTTCTTTTTCTCACACCCTTCTAAAACATATGTGGGTTTAATCTAATGCCAAAGATTGTCCACTGGGTAAATCCGGAAGCGGGGCTACTCTCTGTTTTGTAACCAGACTTGTATGGAGAAACATAACAGTTAACAGTGCTGCCTACCCTATTTCATTTTGTTGTTCTAGAATAGCTAGACTTTCTGAGAAATGTATAAATAAAAGTATAAAAAGAAAAGGAATAGGTAAAAAAAATCTATCCATGATAGTATTATTCTGAAACAGGCATTGTTGCTATTTCCTCATTTTCTTAACCTTGCATTGATACTTTGTTTCTCCACCCCCACCCTTTGTCCCCTAATTCTCCAATCTCTTTTCTTTGCTGTTAGATGATCTGAAGTTGCTGTCATGCTTGGTTGTGGTGCTTGCACACTTGGTGTGGTGCTCACACATTTGACCACAGGGCTCAGCAATGCTGTCTACATTAGCTCTACATGCATCGGGGTATGCTGGGTGCCCGACATAATCCAGGAGCAGGGTATAGGAATCCCCTTCTGCCCCAGTGGACCGGCAGCCGGTGGACAGTGAAAGACAGGAGGAATTCAGCAAAGTTTGAAAGGCTTGACTCTCATAGGTTCTGGTATACAATCCAACAATAGGAAACCCTGGATTTTTGGATTCCCTGCTGGGCCCTGGCCACATTTGTGTTTAAAATCCTAGGCCAAGATGGCTGCTACCATGTGTTAAGGCCCAACAGGGGGAGGAGAACAGAGAGGCGGAGAGAAGAGCAGGCAAAAAGGCAACAGACAAAAAAGGATCAGAAGAAAGCAGGCTACTGCTTGTATCTTCACCATTTAGACTGCCCACAACAACAGGAAGAAGTTTGGGTCAATTTCAGGTAACTTCTCCCAGGACCTCACCTAGGTAAATTGAAATGTTAATGCTGCCCCAGCCAAGATCTGCTTTGGAAGTGTCCCTGCAGGGTAGGGTGGGGGAAGGGCATGTATCTCTACCTATTGATATTCTATAGCCAGGTATATATTTCTCCAAGCCTTCACAAGATTCTCATCTTTACTTCATGGTTGTTTTGTACATTAGCCTTTAGACTTATTAGAGAGCCACGTGTGCTTGCTTGGAGGCAAGCAGCATTTCTCTCTTGTCTAATTACTTAGAGATCCAACGTGGCCAGGTAAATATACTGGTAAGATCTAGCTAGTCCCACGATGATTGTGGCAGCATGAGGAGAAAATATTCATACCACCAAACACAGAATACATGGTAAGATAAACTGCCACATTCAAACTGTTTTCCACCCCCTATCTACGAAGTGGCGTGCAGGAGGAACTCCAGGCAAAATGCAGAAGCCCTGGGCAACAATGTACTGCAACACATGTGCACTAATTTGCTGAGAATGTTGTGCTTGTGGTCCATGGAATGCAGGGGGTTCAACGGGGGAAAGCTGGTTTCTGCTCTGCTGGGTGTACCAGTTTTTCCAGGACTTCTATCTCTATGCTCAGTCATCACTCCCGGAAGGACTTGGGCCACCATTTACAATACTGGGGCTCCAACCTGGGCTTGGCTGAGTGCAACACAAGAACCTTATCCATTATACTAACTCTCCATCAACTTAGTTTTATAGGCAAAATGCTGTGCATAATTTCATACAAAGAAAATTACAAATGTACTTACAAGCTTAATTTTCTCAATGTGAAAAGTACAAATAAAAATCAATAATTCCAAAATATGTATGAAATATGGCAATAATGTATGCATTTATTTCTAGTTTTACATCGTGAATTGTATACACTTTATTTGAAATAGTGGTGGAGGGGTTTGGTGATAGTGGTTTTTTAATACCATACTATCAAAACTATCATTAAAAAATGAACTATAAAAATGAACAAATAAACCCCAAAGCGGGGGCACGGGAGGGAGAAACGATAGTACTGTGGCTAGAGTGTTTGCTTTGCATTTAGCTAACTCCTGCTGGATCCCAGGCACCGTATATTGCCCCTCAAGCTCACCACGAGTGAATTCTGAGCATGGTGAGAAGAGTTAGTCATAAGCACTTCTGGGTGTGGCCTTAAAAAAGGCCCCAACTTTAAAAAAAATTTAAATGATTAAGTGAAAATTAAAAATTTTCACTTCAAAAATCACATTAAAATGTTGTAAGTTCTACTGACATCTAGCAGTATCATATAAGCAGTGTTATTTATTTTAAATGTCATAAATAGGCCAGAGCAATAGTACAGCATGCAAGGCACTTGCCTTGCAAGCAGCCAATCTAAGTTTAATCCTTGGCACCCACCTGGTTCCCTGATCGCTACCAGGGCTGATCCCTGAGCACAGAGTCAGGAATAAGCCTAGAGTTTCACCAAGTACAGTCATAAAATAAACACATAGGGCTAGATTCCTGTGCTCCGTCCCTCTCACTGGTCCTCCCAACTGCCCCCAGCATTCCCATTGTCCTGTTTTCAGTTTTCCTAGTCTTTGGCCATAGCCATGTGCGTGTTGTTAAAACTCCTGTGCCCTGTATTCTGCCCCAGTTTTGGTCCTATGCAACCTGCCTATACTGGGCCATGTTTCAAGGATTCATATCCCTACCTGAAGAGTGAGTCCAGAAAGTGCTGCTCAGAGAGAGGAGGTGGGGAGATGGGAAGGAGAGAGAAAGAGGGAGGGTCCCTTTTATCTGCTGCCATATTCCACCCCCCAACCACCCCCTGCCCTTCCGTTATCTATTCTCATTGGCACCTGTTCCATGGGTGGAGATTTGAAATGACCTGATGCTTACACACCTCAGCTCCTGCTGTATCAGTAGAAACTTAAACTTCCTCATAAATATTTTACCTTAAATTCTTAGGACAAATATCAATGGCTCAAATTACTGTATTGCTTTGGGAAAAGATTATACTAAGTCTGTATTCCTACCTCCGATCCTCTTCCAAATCTCTTATTTTACATAAGGTTACTGTGGGTCCTTCTATACACAGCAGTTCATTTTGTAAAGATATATCTCAATTTCTGTAGATTGCATACTTTTGCTTTTCTTTCCCAACACCCTATATTTATTAAGCCTGTGTACCTGTGACACTCAATGTGTGGAAGAGTTACTGCCTTTCCCACCTGGACTATCCATGTCCACAGGTGTGCTATATGGCTGATGTAATGTTATGTGCCCATGATATTATGTAAAATATTTAAGGTAGCATTCAATATGCATCAGGTATATTATCTATAATTAATAACTATAGTATATTATTATGTGCTTACTTGATCACTTGATACCTTGACATCCTGTTATTCAGTGATTTGCTCGGGGGCGCCAGTAAGGTTTCCATTTGTCCCTGTCATGTGCCAGTGAAGCTCAATGGCATCTGTTTGCTCCAGGAATATGGAGAGCCTCAAATCATTTGCTCAGGGTCTAGATAAAAAAGGTAAGTGGGTGGCCACATGATCTTTTGAGATCCCGTGGGATCCAGTCAGAAACGCGCTCTAGTCCAGCAGTCATCTCCAAGTCACATTACATGTCCAGCTCGTCTGATTTTTGATGCCTTGGCAAATGAGACAGCGTTCCTGACTCTGAATCGTCGACGGAGGTAAGAACTCCAGATTCCTTCTCTCACTTGAGTGAGGTGTGATTTCCAAGCATAGCTCTTTTGATTCCTCTTTGGGAGTCCCAAATAGCATTCTCCTCCTGCTTTGTAGTGCTTAGGTTTCTGAGATTATCTTAATGCAGGGAGAATGATGGAGTCAAAGAGATGTGCCCAGAGCCCAAGGTTCTTTTTCATTTTAGCTATCTCTTTGATGCTATTGAAGGCATACCATGCCACTCTCTTCCTCCTGCAGAGCTCAGGTGCTAGATTGTTCCATATGTTGAGTTCTAGATCTAGGTACACATAACTGCTGCACTCAGAGATTTTTGTTCCTATGACAGTGAATGGAGCATCTTGAACTAGTTCATTTCTCATGAACATAGTTTTGTTGAGATTCAGCTGTAGATCTATCTTTCCACATTCTCAGTCAAAGTCAGCCAGCATTTGTGCCGCTTGGCTAATGTTTGTTGTTATTAGAATGATGCCATCAGTAAAGTGGAGGTGGTATAGTTGCGGACCGTCTAACATCACTGCATTCCTTCCCATTCTAATTGCCGCATGACGTTCTCGAGGGTGGCACTGAAGAATTTGGTGAAATGGTATCACCCTGCAGAACCTTTCTTTATACTAATGGTGAATCTGTAATATAACTCACAAAGGACCTTGATGTATTGAGTTTGAAAGCCCTGTTTGGCTAGGGCTTTGATGAGTGCTTCAGTCTCAACAGAATCAAAGGCTTTCTTTAAATCAATGAACATTACACAGAGAAGCATCTTGAACTCCCTACAAAACTCAAAGCTTGGTTACCATGTGGATATGGTTGATTGTGCTAAATCTTTTTTCAGAAGCCAGTTTGCTCACATGGTTGTCCCTCATCTAATGTTCTTCCAAATCCTGTTCAGAATGACTCAAGTGAACAGCTTGTAGATGACAGACAACAGGCAGATGGGGTGATAGTTGCCAATGTCATGGATGTTTCCCTTCTTGAACAGTAGAATTGCCCTGCTGGTTTTCCATTGGGAGGGAACCTTGCATTCATAGTGGTAGCATATGAAGAGCCAAGTCAGTGTATTGAAGATTGCTGATGGCACATTCTTCAGGTGTTCGGGTCTGACTTTGTCTGAACCAGGTCCTGTTTGATTCTTTACCAATGAAATTGCATGTTGGATTTCAGACAATACACTCTTGCACCATCAGGTCCTTGATATATGCTTCTGATGTCATTGTATGCGTGCATTGAAAGTACAGATAGTCATTTTAGTCCTTCTTCATTTTGGCAGCCTCATTTGGCCCTGAGACTTTATCAGCCTCACCTTGCTTGTCCTTCTTAGTGCTGCTGTATTTAGGGCTCTTTAAGGCTCAGGGGAATGAGATCCTTTGTTTTTACTGGTTTGGGCATAAGAATATGCGATAGACAGCTGCCAAGCTCTGCCAGGTAGGTGGTATACTTTTAGTAGCTTGCTAGGCTCTCTGAGGGGGTGGGTGGAATACACTTGGTAATTTACTGATGAACAGGGGTAGCATCTCTGCCCGTGTATCTGTGTCTCTTGTTCAAGCATACCTGGGCTTGAAATAGTTTCCTCTGTAGGGTGGGGCTCTGACAAGCCGGGCTTGAGAATGCCTTTCTCTCTTGGGTGGAGCTCTGATAAACTGTGGAGTTTGGATTATGAAAAAAGCTGCCAACATGGTGTGGGGTTCCCTTGAATTCCTCCGAGGTTCTTTTGGATGGAATGCCCAGCTGGAAGTCACTCTCCCTGCAAGCTGTCTCATGATAGTGTGTCAGGTGTGTGCAATAATAATCTTATATATACTCATTAATTAATTATTGCATATTAGCTATAACTATATTTAATATAATACTTCCTCTAGTGGTACTCTAAATGCTGTACCTTTAATCTGATGACTTATTTTTCCATATCTGTATAGTCTTTCATTCTTATTCCAATGAACAATTTTTTATACATGAATTCCCTATGATAAGAGAAATATTGTTTAAGGAGCATAATATTTGTTTGCTGCAATATGATTTTAAAAATGATAACCCTCCTCATCATAACTATATTCTAGTGAAATATGGTCTACTAGCTTCTCCTGAGAGGGGTGTTTCTGAATGACAACTCTATCTACTTTGGGTGTTATCAGAACAACATAAACCTACATCATTCTATCCAAATAACAGCAAAATTTGTCTTTTTTCAAGCTGTATTGTGGTTGTATTCAAGAGCAGTGACAACTAGGATGAGTAAGGTGCTAGCAGTTCAATCTCTACCAAAATGATACCTACAAAGAAACTTTTGTCACACATCCTGAGAGCACTTTGGCAAACATTGAGTTCCAATAATCTTCCCATCCAAATCATTTGAATTTCTGGATCTTGCATTGTGCTCTGATCCTGCATCACAGGACAGGAAAACCTCACTGAAACCTAGCACAACTTCTTCTGCCTTGACTCAATGGCACATGGCCCTTTTGTTCTTGGGACTATTTCTGAGAAAAACTTGCTTTGTCATGCCCTTCTAGTCCAGGATTTTTGCTAATTTCTTATTTGGATCCCCTTCTGTTATTGCTAGTAGTTTGATTAGAATTGCATTACTGAGCAATTATTTGTAAGACATCTGAAAAACTCCAAAATTTAGAGGAGGCAAAATATACAAAGATGGAGAACATTTAACTAGGTTAAAAATGAAGTTGAGTTCATGGGTGGTGTAGGGGAGTGGCATAACTAGATATCCAGAGCACATAGCCGGTAATTCTGAAAAGTGTAGATTCAAATTTCAACAATCAAACTTAAAACTGTGCTCCTCAGGGTAGCAGATTAGGAGGGTGGGTTTAGAGAGATCCTGATCACTCTGTTAGGATTGCTGCTGAAAGATGTTCTGTCTGAAATTCAACTAACAAGAACTTTGCAAACACATTTTTAATTGAATCACTGTCAGATCCGATCTCCCGAATATTTAGGCGGGCACCAGTAATATCCAATATGTCCTGTCCATCTGTAGCAAGGCCGGCTTGGTACAGGAACATAAAGAGCCTCAAACCATTATATTAGGTCATGAGAATGATCTAATATAATGTTACAGTATTGGCATATCAAATACAACAGAGCAGCTGCTAGGCTTCGTCGGGAGGCATACTCATAAACACCTCCAAATAAAGCCTTTATTGATGAACCGCGCGGTGAGCGGGCTGTGTGGCTGGTCGGCTGGTGGAGTTTGAGGGAAGTCCAATGTGGAAAGGCGGCGCCCATGGGTGGGGGCGCTGGCTTGTTGTGAGGTTCTGCTGGGGTGGTGGGCAGGCTGGAACCCACCATGCCCCCGACTGCCTAGACGGCTGGGCACAGGGAGAGCAAGGAACCGCCTGCCCCATGTCTGAGTCCTGGACCAGCCCTGGGCGGATTGAGGAAGAAACTGCTCCAGGGTGGGTGTCGATGATCCGGCGGTGATGGGCTGGTCGGCTGGGTGGGTTAGGGAAGCCAATGTGGAAAATGGCGGCGCCCATGGGGGGTGGGGGCGTCTGGCTTGTTGTGAGGTCTCCGGGGTGGTGGGCAGCTGGCCCACCCCCGAGCCTGAACGGCGGAGGGAGGCAAGGAACGCTCGCCCATCGAAGTCCGACACAACCTGGGCGGATTGGAGAAACTGCCAGGGTGGGTGTCGTATCCGGGAGGCGGGGCTGGGTGGAGTCGATGAGAGGGAAGCCAAGTGGAAAATGGCGGCGCCCATGGAGGGGTGGGGTCGTGGCTTGTTGTGAGGTCCGGGGTGGTGGGCCAGGCTGGCCACCACCGCGCTGGGCACAGGGGAAAGGAACGCTTGCCCCATGTCTGAAGTCTCGACAGTACCGCGGATTGAGAAGAAACGCCCAGGGTGGGTGTCGTGTCGGGCGGTGTGGGCTGCGGCTGGGTGGAGTCTAGAGGAAGTCAATGTGGAAATGGCGGTGCCCGAGTGGGTGGGGGCGTCTGGCTTGTTGTGAGGTTCGGGTGGTGGGCCAAGCTGGACCCACCAGCCCCGACCCTTGGCTGGCGAGAAGGAACCGCCTGCCATGTCTAGAGCGACACATACCTGCGGTTGAGGAAGAAACTGCCCAGGGTGGGTGTGATGATCCGGAGGGGCTGGTCGGCTGGGTGGGCTAGGGAAGAATGTGGAAAATGGCGGCGCTGAGTGGGGGGGGTCGTCGGCTTGTGTGAGGTGCCGGGGTGGTGGGCAGGCTGGCCACCATCCCCGGCAGCGGCTGGGAGAGGCAAGGAACCGCCGCCCCAGTCTGAAGTCCGACCAGCATACCGGATTGGAAGAAACTGCCCAGGGTGGGTGTCGTGATCCGGAGTTGGGCTGGTCGGCTGGGTGGAGCGTGAGGGAAGTCAATGTGGAAGGCGCGCCATGGGTGGGTGGGGGGGTCTGCTTTGTGGGTCGCCGGGTGGTGGGCCCGGAACCCACCAGCCTCCCGACGCTCAGCGGCTGGGCCGGGAGACAAGGAACCGCCGCCCCATGTCTGAGGTCTCGACCAGCTACCTGGCGGATTGAGGAAGAAACGCTCAGGGTGGGTGTCGATGATCCGGGTGGTGTGGGCTGGTCGGCGGGTGGGTTCCATTCAATAAAATGGAATAAAATGTGATTTTATTAAATCACAGTTACAAAGCTGTTTGTGATTGGTTTACAGTGATGGAATGTTACATAAGCAGTCCTTCAGATGTATATTTCGTGCCATGAAGTTCCGGTTTCCCTCTCATTCACCTCCCCAGTTTTCCTCTTTCTATGGCAGGTACTTTTCTTCTCTATCTCCGCTCTCTCTCTCTCTTGCTCTCTCTCTCTATAGAGGTTGTCAACACAGACACTGAAGAGCTATCATGTTTGTCCCTTTACCTACTTTCAGCACTCAGTTTTTTGTTCAGAGTGATCATTTCCCACGATCACTATCATAATTCCTTTTCTTTCCTAGCGGCCCTCTCCCCACCACCACCTGTGCAAGCTCCAAACATGGACTATTCCTCCCTGGCCCTTGTTTCTACAGTCCTTGGGTATTAACCTCATTCTGTAAATTATAATTCCTCAATACATTTTAAAGTGAAATTGGGGATCTGTAGGAATAAATATTCTTCAATCTCAGGTACAAAACAATTTGGTATCACTATCACTATCACTATCTTCCCGTTAATCATCTATTTGCTAGAGCGGGCACCAGTAATATCTTCATATGTCCTGTCTCCATGCTAGTAGAATCCAAAGGCATCTGCTTGCTCCAGGAACATAAAGAGCCTCAAACCATTATATTAGGCCACGGGAATGACCTAATATAAATGTTACTGGTATTTGGCATATAAAATACTACACGAGCAGCTTGCCAAGCTTGCCGTGCGGGTGGCATACTGTTGTAGTCACCTCTAAATAAAGCATTTATTGATGAACCGCACAGCCACTAGCAGCAGCGCGAGCCGGACTATGATAGTCTGATCTGCTGGGTGGAGTTGTGACGAGAGGGAAGTCCGGATGTAGAAAATGGCGGGCCCCAGGGAGTAGGAGAGGGTGGTCTGGCTTGTTGTGAGGCTCTGCTGGGATGGCAGGCCAGTGCTAGAACCCGCCATGCCTCCCGGGTGCCTCACGAGCAGCTGGGCACAGGGAGAGCAAGTAGCAGCTCTGCCCCCATGTCTGAGAGTCTCTGGTTCAGCATACCTGGGCCGGATTGAAAAAAAAACTGCTGCAGGGTGGCTGTTGATGATCTGAGCTGTGATAGTCTGATCTGCTGGTATATACTTTGCATATTAGTTATCAATCTTTCTTTAACATCAAACACTTGGTTTAAGGGTAAGAAGCACCCTATTTTTATAGGGTTGTTCAAAATGCCCTATGTTAAAGGTGTTTCTGGGTGAAAGCTACAAATTGCATGTAATATACCTTACATTTTGATGAATTAAAGGTAATATATTTTGCTCATCACTTATTGCACTCACCAACATAAACCATCTTCTTTCTTTTATATTTAGCAGTTCAATTAAATAATTTGGTAACTGATAATGGGAATATAAAAAAACCGCATGTTTTATAGAGGGGTCTTATCTGAAAACACTTTATTTAACTGCAGCTATATGTCACTGCTGGACTTGACCACACTGAATTATTCAACATGAGAAGTAAAAACTAGAAATCCACTCTTGCCTTGAACATACTATACAATATTCTTATATATTTTAGAGACAATCATGTTATTTATTATCTCAAAGTGCCCAGAACTCTGAGGCATATGTTAATGCAGGGAGAACGGTGGAGTCAAAGAGATGTGCCTGGAGTCGGAGGTTCTTTGTCCTTTTTAGCTATTTCTTCGGCACCTTTGAAGGCATTCCATGCTGCTCTTCTTCCTCCGGTGCAGCTCAGGTTTTAGGTCGTTCATCACGTTGACTTCTCAACCTAGGTACACATAAGTGCTGCATTAAGAGATGTTTGTTCCATTGAGAGGAAATGGGGCCTCTGGAACTAGTTCATTTTTCATGAACATAGTTTTGTTTAGGTTCAGCTGTGGACCTGTCTTGCCACATTCTTGGTCGAAGTCAGCCAGCATTTGTGCTGCTTGGCTAATGTTTGGTGTTATTAGGACGATGTCATCAGTTAAGTGGTGTAGTTTATAACCAACTATCTTCACTTTCATTCCTTCCCATTCTAATTGTCACATGTTGTTCTCGAGGGTGGTGCTGAAGACTTTTGGTGAAATAGTATCACCCTGACGAATCCCTCTATTGACATCAGTGATCACTTCCTTGTAGAATGGTGAGATCCTGGTGGTGAATCCGTAATACAGCTCACGAAGGATCTTGATGTATTGGGTTTGAATGCCCTATTTGTCTAGGGCTTCGATGACCGCTTCAGTCTCCACAGAATCAAAGGCTTTCTTTAAATCAATGAACTTGAGAGAGAGGCATTTTGAAATCCCTACAAACCTCAATGAGCTTGGTAACCGTGTGGATATGGTCAATTGTGATGAATCCTTTTCAGAAGCCAGCTTGCTGGTATGGTTGTCCTTCATCTAATGTTCTACCAATCCTGTTCAGGATGACTCGGGTGAACAGCTTGTAGATGACATACAATAGGCAGATGGGGTGATAGTTGCTAATGTAGTGAATGTCTCCTTTCTTGAACAGTAGAATTGCCCTGCTGGTTTTCCATTGGGAGGGCACCTTGCATTCAGACAAGTAGCACGTGAAGAGCTGAGTCCGTGTATTGATGAATAGTGATGGCAGATTCTTCAGTTGTTTGGGTCTGACTTTGTCTGGGCTTGGTGCTTGTTTGCCTCTTTACTGACAAAATGGCTTGTTGTATTTCAGAAGGGAGAACGTTGGGAACGACATATTCATCCTGCGGGTTTTGGTATGTGGGCAGGTGGACCTGGCTAATATAAAGACCTGAGTAGAAGTCATGGATCATTTTCTCCATTGCCTTTCTGGAAGATGTGATAGATCCATCAGGATGTCAGAGAGCACTATTTTGGTCTTATAGTTGGGTCTTATAGTTGGGTCTCCCAAAGAGGAATCAAAAGAACTATGCTTGGAATATCATGCCTCACGAAAGTGAGAGAAGGAATCCAGAGTTCTGACCTCCTTCGACGTTCCAGAGTCAGGGACGCTGCCTCATTTGCCAAGGCATAGAAAATCAGATGGGCTGGACATGTAATGCGATTTGGAGATGACCACTGAACTAGAGCCATTACCGACTGGATCCCACAGGATGTCAAAAGATCATGTGGCCGCCCACCTACAATATGGTCAGACTTCTTCTTCTAGACCCTGAACAAATGGTTTGAGGCTCTTCATATTCCTGAAGAAACCAGATGCCATTGGGCTACATTGGCACGTGATAGGGTCAAATGGAAATGTTACTGGTGCCCACTTGAGCAAATCAATGAATAAGGGATTCAAATGATCAATACAAATACTGAAGGATCATTATGTTTGTCCTTTTACCTGCTTTCAGTACTTAATTCTGGTCCAGACTGTTTATTTCTAACTATCGTTGTCATAGTGGTCCCTTCTCTTTCCTAACTGCCTTTCACATATTCCCCAAATATTTTTGTGGCAAGATTCCAATCAGGGGCAAGTCCTACTGGCTCCTGTTTTTCTGTCCTGGATAATACTCTCATACTATTTTTTTAATATCCAACAAATGAGTGCAGTTATTCTATGTCTGTTCCTTTCCTTCTGAGTCATTTCATTCAGACTGGTACTCTCCATGTCCATCCATTTATCAGTAAATTTTGTGGCTTCACTTTTCCTTGTGTCTATGTAGTATTCCTTCATGTAGGTGGACCATGGTTTCTTTATCCAGTCATTTGTTCTTAGGTACTTGGATGGTTTTCAGATACTGGATACTATAAAAGTGCTGCAATAAACATGGTAATAAAAATGGCAAGCACATTTTTAAGATTGTTATTATAGTTTAGAACCAGATCCCATGTTTGACATATTATTTGCTCTGCAATACATACATAAATGTAATATACACATACATATGCACACACATGCATATATATATATATAAATATATATATATAGATAATATACCACATATGTAAATACTTCTACCACACCTATATAACTACAATGTTATCTTAAGGAACTAAACTCAGTGATGTGCTTAGTTTAAAGATGCTATTGCCCTTGAATTAATTTAGACTTGAAATGTTCTTAGTTGTCCTTGATGATATAATTCATATTTCACCACTTGTTCATAATATTAGCAAAAAAGTCACAACATATAAAAGTTAAAATTTTAGGTTCTGATTCAGTTTACATTAAAAATATTGGAAATATCTGAGATTCAGAACTTATTCCATAAGTCTACTAGTTAGTGGCTTTGAAAACTAACATATTGTTGCAGGACTCCTCTAAGAGCCTCTGCATCTGCCCTGGATTGCCTCCTGCAGGTCACTTCGTAGAAAAGGGGATAGTCTAAATGTGGCAGTTTATCTGACCGTATTCTGTACTGGCTGGTATAAATATTCTCTCACGCTACCACAATCATCGTGGGACAGCATATTTGCCTGGCCACTTTGGATCTCTGAGTAATTAGACCAGAGAGAAATGCTATTTGCCTCCAAGCAAGTAAGCATGGCTCCCTGATAACTCAAAGACAACTAAAATACACAACTACCATGAAGTAGATGAGACTCTTGTGAAGGCTTGGAGAAATATTTAACTGGCATTAATATTAGTCTTTGGTACAGAGACATGACATCTCAGAAACCCCCTTCTCTACCCTATAAAGGCATTTCCAGGCAGATTGGCTCAAAACATTAGCATATAATAGGGCCGAGGTGAGGTGCTGGGAGAAATTGCCTGAGGGCATTTGACCCTCCCTGCTTCCCATAATAGTGGGAGGTCTGAGTTGCAGGGATATAAAACCAGTCTGCTTCCTCCCTCTCTTTCTCTCTTTCTCTCTTTTTGGGCTCTCTCTTTGTGAGCTCGCACCCTTCTTGGGAGTCTTGTCTTTGTCTCCTCTCTACAGGGCCTTTACACGTGGTGGGCACCATCTTGACCTACACATAGCTGGGGTTCTAGTCGGGAATACTAAGCACCGGGTTTTTCCTATTGCTGATTTGTATGCCTGAACCTGTGATAAGTAAGCCTTTTAAAACTGCATCGGATTCCTAAGTCTTCATCCATTCCCTCCGGCTTCGGAGGTAGAAGGGAACTCGCTTCCCAGCACTGTTGGGGAGGAAACATGAATCACAAAATATAACTGTGAGATTATGTGAGGGCCAAGTGAATATGCTCTATGCTAATGCTGGTTAACTTTTATTGAGCAATTACAATGTGCCAGATATTATTTTAAATATATTACATCACACTGGCATGCTTTTAAATGAACACAAGGACTGATTAACCAAGTTAGATTATAATTTATATAGATTATCGGGCTATTCTATGTTCCATTGTTTAGTAGATAATTAGAAAAGCTCTTCAGTCATAGTTGTCATTTGTTCATGCTGTTGCAATGTAGTCTTCTGCCACTAATACACCTACTCTGTCTTTGTGCCATGATATTGTTCTCTTTGGCAACTGCCCTTCCCCTATCAATAGTCCCTTCCAGTGCTATCACACTGGACCTCATATCAGAAACAATAATCCTGGAGCAAGATATTGTGCTATAAGTATTTTACAAATGTTTGCTTTTCATCCAAAGTTACCAAAGGATAGTTTCTCCATATCTTAAATAGGGAACCTGTGACTCAGAGAGTTAAGTTTTAGGACCTGAGTGCCAAAGCCAACAATTCACTTTCATTCTAATCCCCTGAGTCATCCTCTTAAACACAGAAGCCTGTTGAGAATACATTCTTACTATTAAATACATTAAGCTGGTATTTTCCAATCTGTGCTAATGCTCCCCCTAGGTATGAAAGCCAACCTGAGAATACTGTTTAGATTTTTAAGAAAAATTTAAGGTAACAACATTTTTCAGAGACTAATTACAGATATCTCAGAATTCTAACATTAGAATACATTGCACTCCCTTTGTTGATATCACATTTTTTGAAATGCTAGATTTAAAAAAAACTGCATATATATGTACGTATATTTATATATATACGCATATATATATATATATATATATATGTGTGTGTGTGTGTGTGTGTGTGTGTGTTTGTGTGTGTGTAAAGACACCTACTATTTGAAGTAGTAAGTGTCTACAAAACAAAACACCTACTATCTGACTTTCAGGGGACACAGGAAGTGAGAGTGGTTGGGTATCAAAAGTAACTAATGGCTTCCTTAGAATTGTCATTGGAAATCAAGTCAAATTTCGTTCAACAAATTCTGTATGTCAGGCATTGATGCTACTTGTTTCACATACTATTTTCCTTTCAAAGTAAAGTAGTCACAGGAGTTATTATGGTCTTAAATTTATAAAATAATAGGGATTCTTGAATGCTTGTCTGGTGGCATCAGTGTTTAAAAACTTAAGCTAGTGATGAAAACTACGTATTGTATGAGTCCACTTATGTGCCTAGTCCAAAAAAGAGACAAGCCTGTCTGAGCCTGTCTCTATAGTGAAATGGTGTAGCATAAACACCCTAAAATACGCCAAGATTAATTCCATGTCCAAAATACTCAATCTGCTACCACAGTGAGCTCTGCTGGCGCTGCTAATGTCCAGGGGACTATGCCCAGAAGATTTAGGTCTCCATGATAGCTCAATTCTGCTGTTAATAGATTGGCCCAGCCATTTCACTATCACTATCACTATCACTATCACTATCACTATCACTATCCTCCTCGTTGATCATCTATTTGCTAGAGCAGACACCAGTAATATCTCCATATGTCCTGTCACATGCTAGTAGAGCCCAAGGTCATCTGCTTGCTCCAGGAACTTATAAAGAGCCTCAAACCATTATATTAGGTCATGGAAATGAACTAATATAATTGTTACTGGTATTTGGCATATCAAATAAAATAGGGCAGCTTTCCAGACTTGCTATGCAGGTGGCATACCCTTGTAGTCACCTCTAAATATAGCATTTATAGATGAACCGCGCAGCCTCTTGCGGCAGCACGAGTCGGGCTGTGATAGGCTGTCGCTGGATGGAGTTCTGACAAGAGGGAAGTCCGGATGTGGGAAATGGTGGCCTGATGGACTGGGGGTGGTCATCTGGCTTGTAGTGTGGCTCTGCTGGGGTGCCGGGCCAGGGCTAGAATCCGCCATCCCTCCCGGGTGCCTCGTGAACAGCTGGGCACAGGGAGAGCAAGTAGCAGCTCTGCCCCATGTCTGTAAAGTCTCTGGTTCAGCATACCTGGGCCGGATTGATAAAAAATTAACTCCACCCAGCCATTTCCCTATGCTGCATAGAATCACAATATTTTATTTAGATCTCAAGTCTTATGACCAACTCAGAATATTAAATACAACTCTTCCCTTCCCAGAGTTGTCTAGTCTATAAAAGTAGACTTCCAACCTAAGCAGTCCAGAAAGACTCTTCTAGTATTTTCTCTCTCTCTCTCTCTGTCTGTCTGTCTGTCTGTCTGTCTCTCTCTCTCTCTCTCTCTCTCTCTCTCTCTCTCTCTCTCTTGGCCTCCTTGTGTCATTCAGACAAATTTACTTTCTCTTAATAAACTTACTTTGATCTCACCTAAACCATCTCACTCTTCTGGTAAATTCTATTATCACCCCACTGCCGATATCTAGCAGGCCTGGATTTGAGCTTTTCTCTTTACATGTGTTGGAAGCATAGACCAATGTGCATAGAGAAATAACAGCTAGTAAATCTGGATCCTTGTGTGAAACATATCTGTAAAGACAGTAAAGTTTGTTGAATTATGTTACTAAAAGTTGAATTTTATTGTATGGGGATTCTGCATACCATAAAAATGTTCTAAAATTTTCTTAAATGTTTTCTGGGATCTGTCTTAATTATTTTGAAAAGCTTATTAGGTGTTATATTGTTGTTAGCCTTAAACAATAGAGCACTAGAAAAGTCAAAGTAAACTTGACCTGGAGAAATAATATATTGTCTATATGCATTGAAAAAATATTAAACTGTGCCCTGAAATTGCAGTTAGAAAGAGGAATATTTTGTATGCACCAGCTGAGATGAGACAAACAGTTAACACAGGACCCAACATACATTGTGCATTTCTGCACTGAAAGTGTGACAGTGACATTCAGTCATGAGGTCCATTCTGGGGAAGAACTCTTTTCTAAAGAGAATAAGATTCTTTTTTTCTAGAGATTGTTTGAAACAAACATATTACAAGTTGTGTTTGTAACCCCCTCTTTGGATTCCAAGTAAGTTATTGGAAAAGTCTTTGTCATTGCTGTTAATTTACCATGGAACCTCTAATCCAGGCCAGAAATTCTTCACTGCCCACATTTCTTTCTACTTCAGAATGCGTATCTAATAGCAACCAATTACTTTTCCTATTTTCTCACTTGGACTCTGTTTGGGTAGCTGGGAATTGCTATCCAACAAAATTGGTAACATCTGCGGTGAAGGGCGACTGAGTAGGAAAGGTAGCAGGCTAGACAGATTTCCTGCATAGCCAGGTTCTTTGCAACCAAAGGGATTGCTCTGTGATACTCACTGGTGCAACCTCCTCTAACTCTGTACATCTTTTTACCCCTCTCTGGGCCCTCTTGCTTTGAGGTTGGAGGAGGGGAAAAGTTTTATGTTTAAGAGGTCAAGTGATTTAAAGGAACCATTCCAACCTCTGAAATTTTTTCCATTTCAAACACACAAAAAACAATTCTGAAAGAACAACTTTAATCTCCAACTCTGGTTTTCTTCCAGGTATGGCTTTGATTTTCATGTTGGCATGCACCTAATACTCACTGTATGAGCTGGTCTTCCAAGAAACCATGCTTAAACACAGGGCTTTTTTCACATTTCGCCATAATAGAACTAATGCTGGAATTGGAACTTCGGAAGTTTAGAATCACATCCATACGTATACCATCCTAAGCTTCTTGGATGTAAATCTTATATCATAGTCAGAGACACAATGTTGTACTTGGAAACATGTCCAAGATGAAATGGTGTTGGGTGATTTTTAGAAAACCAAGGAAAGGAAATGATCCTTTAAAATCTATTAAGTAATTTATTTTGGAATCATTTTTTCATGTTTAATATTTTAAAACAAAAGTCTGTTCTGTCTTCTTTGGCTCAACTAATGGTTCAATACATCTGTAATCTCAGAAAAAGTGAGTCCAAAGATGAAAAATATGATTTTGTTTGTGGGGGGGCAATAATTTTGTTGTTGTTGAACAGTCACACTGCTCTTTAAGCAGACAACGAAAGCAATTATGTGGTGTAGGGAGCTGCGATAAATTATTCATACCCTAATGATGACTCTGAATCTTCCTAGGGAATGCTTGACTAATTTCTCTCCTAGGTAAAGAATAAAAGCACTTTTGTAGACATTTCTAGCACACCTGCATGCTGGAGGCTCTCAGGTACGATATATTCCTCACACACACACACACACACACACACACACATAGCCTTCACCCTATGTGCCAACCTATGATTTTAAAATAGAAACCTCTAGATATTTGGTTCTCTTTTGCATGGGAGTCATGACTCCTTAAATTAATTCTCAGATTAAGGGAGAGGGAGTCACCCATAAGCTACTTATAATTAAGGATCTGACATTCTGGATCACATTAATACCTAAATTGCCAGTTGCAGGTGCAGGTGATTTCGAAACTACAGACATGTTAGGAGCTTAGACAATATTAATAAAAAAGACTAAGTGGTTGAGGCGAAGCCCAATGCTTGTCTTAACTGAAAACTAATTTTAAGTAAAGTACCTGGTGCATATAATCTTATTTAATCCTCATAACAGTCTTATTTTCCTAATTAGGAAACTGAGTTTTTAGTAAGTTAAGTATTGGGTTTGAGCGCCCTGTTTGGCTAGGGCTTCGATGACCACTTCAGTCTCAACAGAATCAAAGGCTTTCTTAAATTAATGAACGTTAGACAGGCAGCATCTTGAACTCTCTACAAACCTATGTGAGTTTGGTTACAGTGTGTATATGACCAATTGTGCTGAATCCTTTTGGAAATCAGCTTGCTCACATGGTTGTCCTTCATCTAATGTTCTGCCAATCCTGTTCAGGAAGACTCGAGTGATCAGCTTGTAGATAATGGACAATGGGCAGATGGAGAGATAACTTCCAATGTTGTGGATGTCTCCCTTTTTGAACAGTAGAACTGTTCTGCTGGTTTCCGTTGGGAGGGCACCTAGCATTCAGACAGGTAGCATAAAAAGAGCCAAGTCAGTGTATTGATGAGTACTGATGGCAGATTCCTCAGGTGTTCGGGTCTGACTTTGTCTGGGCCAGGTGCTGTTAACTTCTTTACCTAGGAAATGTCATTTCGGTTCAGAAGGGAGAACTTTGGGAACAACATATCCATCCTGCGGGATTTGGTGTATGGGCAGGTTGACGTGGCTATCAAAGAGATCTGAATAGAAGTCATGGATAATCTTCTCTATGGCCTTTCTGGAAGATGTGATCTATCCATCAGGACGTCGGAGGGGAGTCATCTTGGCCTTATAGTAGGTGAAGGACAGGTGGGTGCAGGAGGGAGAGAGTGGCAAAGAAATAAAAATACCAAAAGGACAAAGAACCTCCCGGTTCTGGGCACATCTCTTTGACTCCACCATTCTCCCTGCATTAACATACACTCCAGAGACCTGGGCTTTACGAAAGCAGGATGAGAAAGCTACTCAGGTTTCCCAAAGAGGAATCGAAAAAGCTATGCTTAGAATATCACGCCTCACTCAAGTGAGAGAAGGAACCTGGAGTTCCATCCTCCATCAGTGATTGAGAGTCAGGGACACTCTGTCATTTGCCAAAGCATTGAAAATCTGATGGGATGGACATGCAATGCAATTTGGAGATGACTGTTGGACTGAGCCATTACTGACTGGATCCCATGGAACTTCAAAAGATCACATGGCCGCCCACCTACAAGATGGTCAGACTTCTTTGTCAAGACCCTGATCAAACAGCTTGAGGTTCTTCATATCCCTGGAGCAAGCAGATAATATTGGGCTACACTGATGTGATAGGGACAAATGGAAACATTACTGGTGCCACTTGAGCAAATCAATGAATAACAGGTTAAGTGATCGAGTAAAACTTTGATCTATATATTTTTTGGAAGGAAAGGTGGTTCCTAGCCCTGGTCCACCATCCCAGCATAGCTATACAAGAAGCCAGAGATACCCCCCACAACACGAGAGCCACCATTTTCAACATCCGGACTCCACAGCTCATCAGAGCTCCACCCAGCAGAAAGGCTGATCTTTCCCATCTTGCTTTGTGGCCACTTGGTTCAACAATAAATACACGAGATGAGAGGCTACTTGAAGAGTATCCCACCTGCATGGCAGAGCCTGGCAAGCTGTCATGTTGTATTTGATATGCCACAAATCAGTAACAGGTATAGACCTCATTCCCATGACCTGAAAGAATAGTTTGAAGCTCTTCATGTTCCTGGAGTGAGCAGATGCCCTTTGAATACACTAGCATGTGACAGGATGTATGGAGATGGTTCTGTACCCACTCGAGCAAATCAATGAACAATGGGAAGACAAGTGATGCAAGTGACATGTGATATATTTTGGTATCACTGAGGAATCATGATTTATTTTTTAGGTTACTGATTTTTTTGATAAGCCAATTAATTGTCTCTAATTCAACTATTGAAACTATTTCATAATGACTTCCTATGCACTTTCTTTTTATTTAGTTTTCTTTATAGAGAGAAAAGAAATCCAAATGATATCTAATTAATTGAGCTCATGGTTTTAAAACTGAAGTCCAAGAGGAAGAATTTAGTTCTAGTTCTTAAAGCATGCCTATAAATTTTAGCCTTATTAAATAAAAAAATTCTGGTTTCAAGTATTAAGTCAGGAAATTTTATGAGGAATAGAAAATTTAATAATTTAGATTTTTTTCATTATTTTGTAATACTGGTGGGTCTAATTTAGTGGCATAACCTTTAGCCTGGTTTAACACTAACACACAACAATTCTGATGGTTCTGTGCTTTCTCATATATTTTGCATGGAGAACTGTGTCTTCAGCACTGATGATCAATTTGTTAGTTTCCTTGGAAAAGTTAACTTAATAAAGACTTAATTCAAAAATTTAGTTTATTTAGAAATAGTTCTCAGCTTTTATCATTTTACTGACTTATCAGTTTCTAGTACAGCAATACTTATGGCCTGTTGAAAGTTTCTAGATCTGAATTCTTACAGGGAAAGATTATATTTGCATCTAGGTATCTTCAGGACCTGAAAAACAGTACAATTCTCAGTGTTCATGCAGTAATACACTATGTTACAGTTTGTGCTGTTGTTACTGCCCCATTCTTTTGTGAGAGAGATGCCAATAAACACAGACACTTTATTTTATTTTATTTTTTTTATTTAATTTTTTTTATTTTTAAAATTACAAAGATATACAATTAAAAAGTTCATATTTGGGTTTTGGTCAAACAGTGTTGCAGCACCCATCCCACCACCAGTGCCCATCTCCCACCACCAACGCCCCGGTTCCCTCCCCCTCCCCCAGCCCTGCTCCATGGCAGGTTCTTGATTTCTTTCCATTTCTCTCTCTCTTTTCCTTCCCCTCCAGACTATGGATTACAGGACATACATTAAAGGGTTGTCATGTGTATCTTTTTGCCTCTATTTAATGCTCAGTTCTAGGTTGGCATTAGTACCCTCAACAATTGTTAGCACACTGTTCCATTTCTGTCTTACCTAGCCTCTGAATCCCACACGTTTGTGATAATTTCCACCGTTGACAGGACCTCCTGATATATGTTTCACTTGACCTTGGATATTGGTATCATAATATGTACCTATATATTTCTGTTATGCAGATAAATGCAGTCATTCTGTATCTGTCTCTCTCCTTCTGGCTAATTTCGCTCAACATAATCTTCTCCATGTCCATCCATTTGTAGGCAAATTTTATAACTTCATTTTTCCTAACAGCTGCATAGTATTCCATTGTGTAGATGTACCAAAGCTTTTTATCCAGTCATCGATTTTCGGGCACTCTGGTTGCTTCCAGATTCTGGCTATTGTGAATAATGCTGCTATGAACATAAAAGTAGGGATGGTGTTTCCGCTGCGTATTTTTGGCTTCCCAGAGTAGATTCCCAGGAGTGGTATCGCTGGGTCAAATGGGAGTTCAATTTCTAGTCTTTGGAGGAAAGTCCATATTGTTTTCCAGAAAGGCTGTACCAGCCGGCATTCCCACCAACAAGGGATGAGTGTCCCCTTTTCCCCCACACCCATGCCAGCACTTGTTGTTCTTGTTCTTTTGAATATGTGCCAGTCTCTGTGGTGTAAAGTGATATCTCATTGTTGTTTTGATTTGCATCTCTCTGATGATTAGTGATGATGAGCATTTTTTTCATATGTTTTTTGCCATTCGAATTTCTTCCTTGCTGAAGTTTCTGTTCATTTCTTCTCCCCATTTTTTGATGGGGTTGTTTGTTTTCTTCTTGTAAAGTTCTACCAGTGCCTGATATATCCTGGATATTAACCCCTTATCAGATGGGTATTGGGTGAATATTCTTTCCCATTCTGTGGACTGCTTTTGTATCTTAGTCACTGTTTCTTTTGAGGTGCAGAAGCATTTGACAAGATCCAGCACCCGTTCATGATTAAAACCCTCCAGAAAATGGGAATTGAAGGGACTTTCCTCAAGATAGTTACAGCCATCTACCAAAAGCCCACAGCGAGCATCGTTCTCAATGGGGAAAAGTTGAAAGCCTTCCCCCTGAGATCAGGGACAAAACAAGGTTGCCCCTCTCACCTCTTTTATTCAATATAGTACTGGAAGTACTTGCCATAGCAATCAGAGAAGAAAAGGACATCAAGGGCATCCAGATAGGCAAGGAAGAAGTCAAGCTATCATTATTTGCAGATGACATGATATTATACCTAGAGAACCCTAAACTCTCTACCAAAAAACTCCTCGAAACAATAGACACATATAGTAGAGTGGCAGGATACAAAATCAACACGCAAAAGTCGGTCGCTTTCCTATATACAAATAACGAAAGAGAAGAAAGGGATATTAAGGAAACAATTCCATTCACAATTGTGCCACAGAAAATCAAATACCTAGGAATCAACTTACCCAAGTGTGTAAAGGACCTGTATAAAGAAAACTACAAGACACTGCTCCAAGAGATAAAAGAGGACACAAGGAAATGGAAACATATTCCCTGCTCATGGATGGGGAGAATCAACATTGTCAAAATGGTAACACTCCCTAGAGCTCTGTACAGATTCAATGCAATCCCTATGAGGATACTCATGACATTCTTCAAAGAAATTGACCAAACAATCCTGAAATTTGTATGGAACGATAAACTCTCAAGGATAGCTAAAGCAATCCTCGGGAAAAAGAAGATGGGAGGCATCACCTTACCCAACTTCAAACTGTACTACAAGGCAGTAGTAATTAAAACAGCATGGTATTGGAATAAAAACAGACCCGTGGACCTATGGAATAGAATTGAATATCCTGACACTCAACCTCAAACACATGATCATTTAATCTTTGATAAAGGTGCAATGAGTCTAAAATGGAGTAAGGAAAGCCTCTTCAATAAGTGGTGTTGGGGAAAACTGGGCAGCGACATGTAAAAGAATGAATTTGGACCTGTGTCTAACACCATGCACAAAAATCAGATCAAAGTGGATTAAAGATCTCAATATCAGACTTGAATCCATAAAGTACATTGAAGAAAATATAGGAAAAACCCTCCATGACATTGAAGCTAAAGGCATCTTCAAAGATGAAACATCACTAACAAAGCAACTAGAAGAAAAGATAAACATATGGGACTACATGAAACTAAAAAGCTTCTGCACCTCAAAAGAAACAGTGACTAAGATACAAAAGCAGACACTTTATTTTAAATATATCAAAATGAACAGTCAGTCAACTAGGACCAGGAGTAAAACTGAAGGTGTTCAAATAAATGTCTATGCTCAGGATAGTAGAATATAAACTCTACATGAGCTAGGAGTCTAGTCATAAAAGAGAGTATCACTATATCACTGTCTTCCCCGTTTATCATCGATTTGCTCTAGCAGGCACCAGTAACATCTCCATATAACCTGTCTCATGCAAGTAGAGCCCAAAGGCACCTGCTTGCTCCAGGACTATAAAGAGCCTCAAACCATTCCATCAGGTCATGGGAATGAGGTCTATAATTGTTACTGGTATTTGGCATATCAAATATGACATGGGTAGCTTGCCAGGCTCTGCCGTGCGGGTAGCATACTCTTGTAGTCATCTCAAAATCCAACATTAATTGATGAACTGCACAGCCGCTTGGGGCGGGAGCCGGGCTGTGATAGGCTTGTCTGCTGGGTGGAGTTCTGATGAGGGAGAAGTCCAGACTCTGCTACGGCATAATTCTCTTCATTATCTCCAAAGTATTCTTTCTCGCCAGATTCTTCTGAGCCTTTTACCACTCTAGCCTTGCCCCTACACATGAACTAGGCGGCTAGGCTGTGGAAAATGGAGGCTCTCATGGAGTGGGGGGTCGTCTGGCTTGTTGTGAGGCTCTGCTGGGGTGGCGGGCCAGGGCTAGAACCCGCCATCCCTCCTGGGCACCTTGTGAGCGGCTGGGCACAGGGAGAGTCAGTAGCAGCTCTGCCCCATGTCTGTGAGTCTCTGATAAAACAGAGTATTTTATCTTTATTCAATTTCCAAACATTCTGAATCTTTGTTATACCTAGTGATGTTCAGGACTTAAAACTGATTCTGAACTCAGGAATCACTCTTTTGAGAGGCTCAAAGGTTCAGATGGGGTGCCATGGATTGAAACAGGTCACACATGAGCAAGGAAAGTACCCTACTACTTTACTATCTCTTAGGTCCCCTTAATCCTTAATTTTAATATGAATGAAGTAAGGTATTTGTGTGTATGTATGTGTGTATGCATACAGACTAAAACGTTCTAAAGATCAGTTCTGGTAGAAATTTCCTTTATATTTTAGAAAAAATTTAAAGAATTATTCTAAGACATATTTGTCCATCTCCTTGGATATCATATAAAATCAATGAGGGAATTATTGTGATACATTAAAGAATATTAATGAATTGGTCTGAACACACTATAGTTAGGAAATGGTCAGAGTGTATGCATATGAAGGGAATTGTATTTTTCCAATGAGTGGGGAAAAGGCTCATAAGCTCCTAACCTTCTCCAGCTCTACAGACTGGATCAAGGGTCCAACCATTCTTCATTTCTTCCCTCCCAGTGTGACATAGAATATGCCAGCCTTCATTGCTTTCAGAAATAATTAGGTGTTGAAAGCTCTGCCTAGGATTAGAGACATGAATAACAGCTTGACAGATCAAATCAACTACATTCTGATTTGATTACATTACTAAGTCAATTATTATTTCTTGTCACATTAATTATGGCAAGAGTTATAAAATGTGTCTTCCAAGAATTCCCTAACTAAATCATAATGGTCATATCATCATGGTGAATCTGTGTAAGATCAAGGGTATTTATTTATGACAACAGTGAAGGAGGAATGTGATGGGTTTTACATTATTAATTTATTGAATATTTTTTAATAATCCATTTTGTTAAACATTGCATTTAGGTGATATATACTGGGCAGAAAAAATGAAAAAGTTTCAGCATCTGCTAACTTGAAGTTGTTCATTGCTCTGAAAGTGAGGATTTAAATAAATACACCCATGTAAAGATTCAGGAAGGAGATGGTGCAGTAAGAAAGTAGAAAGTGACTTAATATGTCCAAGCATTCACAAATTTTGCTGGCTTTTGTAATAGTCCTACCCAGCAACTGACTTTTGTTGATAATAAAATTTTGTTGACAATAAAAGTAGAAAAAGAGATATCAGAAAAAATTATGGAAAGGTACATAAGATATAGTGAACACCCACATTTTCAATCTGCTTTCAAAATATATTCATCAACCTTTTTAAAATTGACCATGTTGCTACATAGTAAACTTTTTCTGCTGAACGAAAGTATAAAGAGTTACTTTGTCTCTGAGTGTGCACTTGCCGTATATTCTTGATTTGGGATAGGGTATGTATTTTCACCTGCATTAGCTGGTAAAAGACTTTACTTGCCCAGCGCCAAGCTGGATTTAATTCCCAGCATCTCATGTGGTACCCCAAGAACTGCCAGGACTACTGCACACACTACAGTAATTCCTGAATGCAAAACCAGTAGTAAGCCCTGAGCATGACTGGGTGTGAATCAATAACAAACAAAATAAAACCCTAAAAATAGATAATATGATTATTGGAGTGAGGACATTCACTAATGTAGAAAGGCATGAAGGTTCTATAATCCATGTACATCACCAAGCATAAACTACCATCTCAGTTCACTTAGGTCTTATGCTCCTTTTTAAGAAAATAATATTCTCTTTAAGACAATAATATTCTCGGTGGTTTTTGGATATGATCCTTATCATTAGAAGTATTGTATAATTTTATATGATCTACATCTAGTATATGGAAGATCTGAAATTCAGACTTTACTATCACTAGTTTTGAACCTTTTTCACATTCAGGTCTAGAAAAAGTGTTTTCCACTGAGAAAAGTAGTGAGGAAAGGACAGTTCTGCCATCAATGAGGTAGTGGCCAGAGTACCCTGTCAACATTTATATGCACACCCATGAAAAGGATTTAAGGAAGTACTTGGACATTCAAAGAGATACAGACATTTTCCATGAAGTAGATGTGCACACCAAAAGTCCCCACTGACACCAAACTCCACAAAGCAACTTGGGTCATAGGAAAATGAAACTTCCTTTCTGAATCTGGTTGTCTTATACAAAATTGTAATGAGGTAGAAGAATCACTATTCTATATTACAATTATTGAATTTTACACAAATTAGCAGCTCTAATATTTATAATGACTCTAAGTATATTCTAGTATTAGTCTCATTCTATGGAAGTGAAAACTAAGGAACAGATAAGTTAAATATCTAACCCTAGGTCATAACACTCAAGGATGGCACAGTAATCATTTAAACTTTCCATGCTCACAGTTTAAATTTTCTGTCTCATTGGCAGAACTTTGGATGTGATCAGGTGAAATATTTTCATCATCTCTTTCCAGATAAGGTTAGTGATATTCAAAGAAGAACAAAATGCCTAGGGAGCACCAAGCATAAATAGCAAAGATAGGATTTTAAATCCATGACTCTTTTGAGTACTGGAAAGACTTAGCCTAAATATATATGTAAAAAAGTATTCTTGATATGCCAAAGCAATACTTCAGTATGGTTCTAGCCTTGCATACAGTTGACCCAGACTTAATTCCCAGCAGGGATTGATCCTTTGGTGAAGAGCCAAGAGTAGGATTTAAGAACCCTGGGTGTGACTCAAAAATAGAAACAAAAAGTGTATTTTACACCAACAAGATCTTTATGAGACCTATATGGAAGAGTAGAGGTGTCCATGTGTCCATGTAGGATGTCTTTATGTCAGTTATATTGGGTGAATCTTTATGTAAGTCAGCAATTGTTCCCTGCTCCTTTCAATTATTAACTTATAATGTCAACCATGTGCTAATTCATACTTGCAATTTCAAGGGTTCTTAACTAAATAGACTATATTAGAACACTCTCACACCACCAAGGTAGCTTATCCTTTTAAAAATGTAGCTACAGTTTAAAAACCATATTCTAATGCATGAGGTCTATAATTGTTACAATTATAGACCTCATTCCCATGACCTGATGGAATGGTTTGAGGCACTTTATGTTCCTGGAGTAAGCAAATTCCCTTGGGCTACACCTAGCATATGACAAGATGTATGGCGATGTTATTGGTGTCTGCTCAAGCAAATTGATGAACAATGGGAGGACAAGTGACAAGTGACAAGTTATTCTAATGCATATAAAACAAAATATTTCTGGGGCCGGAGCGATAGCCCAGCAGGTAGGGTGTTTGCCTTGCCGGGTTCGATCCCCGGGCATCCCATATGGTCCCTTGAGCACTGCCAGGAGTAATTCCTGAGTGCAGAGCCAGGAGAAACCACTGAGCATCGCCGGGTGTGACCCAAAAAAGCAAAACATAAATAAATAAATAAATAAATAAATAGATAAATAAATGAAAAATAAATAAATAAAGTATTTCTGGTTTGCTCTCTGAATTCAAACTTGGTATGCCTCCTCTATATCTCAGTGATATAGAACAAACTGTCATTTATGGCTTTACTTTATTCCCTGGTGCCCATAATAGTTCAGGATGAAGTTATTCCTCTTGTCATGATCTCAAACTCTGCTACCTCAAACTCATAGAACTCAAAATCATCACTCTTGTCTGGCCCCTTCCTGGAGTCCTCCCAAATCTTGCTTCCAACATACCTAGACCTTTGACATAACTTCTAAGTCATACAAAATGGCATTGTTTTCCCTTTTTAAATAATAATGGGTCTTTAAGAATCTTCACTGATATCAAAATGAGTGAACACAGTATGACTTAATAGCTTAAAACCACTGTCTAACAAATTTATGTAATTCTTGCATAGAATATATTTCATTGTACAGTGACACTGTAATATTGTTGATGAATGTATGTGAGTTATTTTTTGCTTAAAGATCATCAAAAATCAATCAAAGGCAATAGAGAGGAAGTTTTCTTGTGTTCTGTCCTTTTTTCTCTTAACCAGCAGGTTAGAAGAAACATTTCTATCTCTAGGCAAAAGAGACATGAAGCTAAGATACATGGATTCAATCTTAGTGCAATGAAAATATTAGATAAAAAATGTAATTTTGTTGGATGTTACTTTACAAAAAAGAAAAATTTTAATCTCATTTTATGTGACTATACTGACTGAGATTTTCTTGAAATAACTTATTTAATTTACAAAATTGCATGATTAAAACTTACTTATTAAAATTAGGGGATCAGTAAAATAACTCAAGATACAATTCAGCTCTAAGAACCTAAACTGTATTACCATTTTTATTATGGAGCCAATAGTTTTAAAGGCTGTCATTGGCCCAAAAATATCCAGAATCTAAGACTGTTCAGTGAATGCTAACATTTTAGTATTTGCATAATTATACCCCAAAGAGTTTATTTTGCTCTAAATTTCTAGGATTTATACTAATTATGTATTTTGCTCGAAGTTGAAGATATTTCCAATACTCTGTACTCAAGAGGGAAGGAGAAAAATTCTGCTATGTTGTGGCTTAAACAATTTGGTCCAAATGGTTGATGCCACAGGCAAAAATATCCAAAGATTGTTCATTTGAAAATTATGACTCTTTTCCAGGATTTTGCATTGCATTATTTGTTTTATGGACTATTCAGTATGCATTGCACCAACACTAATTACTGCACTAATAAGTCAGCGTGTTACCAAGATGTTTTGCCATTATAATTACAGCCACATGTTGTTGTCCTTCCTCAAATAGTCCAGGCTTAATTGCATCATTTTTCAGGAGAATTTATGTGATGCAGCTTAATTCAAAATTAGTACATGAATAAATGAAGTGCAAACTATTTTCTGCACTGACTCACTTGCAGAATAAATGTCCTAGAGAAAAGAATAGCTAAGCTTTCATGTCCCCAGTTGACTATAGTAATTTGTAGTAAACTTCCAGTGGTCATTTACAAAATGCAGGTCATAGAATAGTAGAGGAGTCTGAGAGGAGACACAGTGCTATAGAAGAGGCAAAAGAACATGGGTTCTAATGTTTTCTCTATATTTATTAGATGACTTTTGGGGATTGTTTTTCATTTATAAAACCTTAGTATCTTCACCTGAACATTGGAAAAGTTGCTTAAGTGATCCTTAAGTCTACCTCTTTGTAACAGTGGGTTAATTCAACGTGTACATTAACCTGAATAGAATATTAAGATAGTTTGACCATAAAATGGCAAATGCTATTTAATATACTGCAATTTAAAGATGGAAATTTAAGAAATATATCTAACATTGAAATAAACATAGGTTATTGGAATTTTATGTCTGTTAGCCACTCCCATTCTATTTTTCTGTGCATATCTCTTTATTTGTTCTTTTAATACTGTTAATAAAATTGACTTTAGCCCTCCCTTACAGCTTCAGCAACAGTTTCTCCACCCTCATAATAAGGTGTGTGACCTCTGTGCTGGTGGGCCCACTCATACCCCAGCATAAAAGCTAGGGACATCCACAAAGAGGGCCATTTCCCAAAATTCAAAACAGCGTGGATGCTAATGTGTCCACCTGAATTGCTTAGTATTTATCTTACATGAGGTACCAATGATCATAGGCCCCTACATTCCTTGCCACACCAAACTCTGCAAACAACGCAGACACCTACTAACTGTACTATTTAGTCACCCAAGAAAACACAACTGCAACCTGCAATAGTCATAATGGTAAAGCAATGCAGGATTCCATCAAGCTCAGTAAGTGCAGTCACTAGCCCAGTTAAGCCAAGCAATAATGATGAGCTATATAACCTCGCTGATAAAGAATTTCAGAAGGAATTGCAAAGGGTGCATAAGGAGCTCATAGAAGCAATGGAACACAAGATTAATAAAATACAAGAGGACGTGAGAGAAAAATGAGGAAAATGCAAACCAAAATACAAGCAGAAATAACAGATATTAAAAATGTGGTAAGTAAAATGAAAACTCACTGGAAGGCATCCATAGCAGAGTGAAAACTGCTGAAGAAAGAAAGTAACAACTGCTGAAGAAAAATGAGGTTCAAAGACTCTCTAGACAATAGCAGAAGATGGAAAAAAAAAGCCTCACAAAAAACTCACAAGTCCAGTGCGGTTCCAAAAAATGGCTTTTTAATAGTACAAAAGCTCTTCCACAGCACTCCAATATAATGAACAAACTTTAGCTCTGGTCCGAACTTAGACCATACAAAAGAGCCTACGTCTCCCACCAAAGAGAGAGAGTATCTCACCCGAGCTGAGTCCTACCCAGAAGATGGAGCAAAAGGCCAAAGAGCAAAAAGCCAAAAGCCAAAAGCAGAAAGCTAAGAGGCCCAAAGCCAAAAGGTGAAGCGTGAAGGGGCCTCAAGTCAGCCCCTTATATACACCAAAGTAATTCAATCGGGAGGGTCATGTCAACAAAGAACTCTAAACAGAGTTTAGTGCCACACCCTATTGCGGGTATAAACAAAGGTTATGCCAAGGTCTAATCCTTTCAACCAAGATTATCTCTTCTGTAAAACACTGGAGAGAGGGGGCTGGTATAAAGTAATATATCTTAACTTCATGAACTTTATGTAATCTAGATGGTACCCACAAGGTCCTTATTATTATCTGCACCAGGGTGATTCTGAGTTTCTTGTTCTCGTGTACTGAAAGGGTCACACTCGCCTGCTTAGAGCAAACTAGTATGATCCTTCCTATAGTCTTCCTATAGTCTCAGCGTAGCCAGGGTGGTAGTCTCCTGGTAAATTCTAACTGTCCCACGCTGGGTGCAGTGGGTATAAAGAGGAGCTGTGCCCAATCTAGAAAACATAGAAGTCTTAGTAGATGTAGAAGTCAGAAGTTATTCAATCAAGGTGACTTCTGTAACTACCACACCCTCTAGCAGCGTTTACATAGAAGATAGGTCTCATTAGAATGAACCTTGACTTAAATAAGATTAAGCTGGAAGTGGGCAAAACAACAAAGCTCCCAAGTTAGCTAAACATGTTCTCCAACAATTGCTGAGATATTCCTTTAACTTCTCAGAACTTAAAATAAAAAAGAACTAAAGAATGATTCCCAGAACTAAAGAATGCTTGCCCCCAGATTCAGGATGCTCGAAGGGTACCAGCTAAAAGAAATCCAAATAAGAATACTTTAAGACACATACTAATTAGAATGACAAATCCATAGATAGAGATAGAATACTGAAAGTGGCAATATCAAAAAGGAAATCACATACAAAAAGGAGCATCCATAAGATTCACAGCAGACTTTTCAGATGAAACACTCCAGGTCAAAGACAATGGTGGGATATTGTGAAAAGACTCTAATGAATGTAGGCCTCACCAAGAATTCTTTACCTGGCTACTCTCACTTTCAGATTTGAAGGAAAGATACACAACTTCATGGATAAGCAACAGCTTAGGAACTTCATAGACTCAAAACCAACTTTAAAAGAAGGACCAAAGGAGCTACTGTAAGATAAGACAGCCCCCAAAAAGCATAACAAGCTTATTGAGAAAGATGTCACAAAATCCCATGACAAATATCTCAATGTTAATAGTCTAAATGCACCAATTAAGAGACACAGAGTTGCAAAATGGATTAAAAATTGAATCCAACATTCTGCTGGCTATAAGAATAATCAGAGCAAACACAGACTCAAAGTCAAAGACTGGAAGACAATTCTCCAAGCAAACTACTCTTCAAAAAAGGCCAGTGTTGCCAACTAGTATCTGACAGCATAGACTTTAGGCTGAAAAAGTTTAGAAGGACAGTGAAGGACATTTCTTAATAATCAAAGGATGCAGCATATATCAGGTAGAAATTACAACCCTAATTATATATGCACCCAATGAAGGACTAGCATAATGCTTAAAACAACTGCTAATAGACTTCTAAGAAGACATTGACAGTAACACAATAGTAATTTGAGACTTCAACACAACTCTATCAACTATTGATAGATCAACAAGACTGAAACTCACCAAGGAAATACTGGCCCTGAAGGAATGAACGGTAGAAAGAGCGATGGTAGAGATATACAGAGCTTTTCATCCCCAAAAAGCTGAATACAGATATTTCTATCCAAGTGCACATGGATAGACTAAATGATGAGCCACAAAGCATAACTCAATAAAATAAGAAAGAAATTGTGTCAATTATTTTTTTCAGGCCAAAATGCACTGAAAATGGACATTAACTACACATGGACACAGAGAGTCAAACCAAACACCCAGAAACTAAACAGCTCACTGCTAAACAAACAGTAGGTCATAGAATAATTCAAAGAGGGAAATCCAAAGATATCTGGAAACAAACGAAAATGAAGACATGAACTATAAAAACTTGTGGGATATAGCGAAAGCAGTGTTAAGAGAACAGTTTGTAGCTATGCAAGCATTCGTCAGGAAAGAAGAAAGGGCCCTTATAAATATCCTGACTTCACAGCTCAAAATCTTAGAAAAAGGTCAACAAAAGGAGCCACAACCCAGGGAGGAAGGAAGGAACTAATAAAACTTAAAGCAGAAAGAGCTGTAAGCCCAAATAATAATGCTAAAGATTACTGAAACCAAGAGCTGATTCTTTTGAAAAAATAAACAAGATCTACAAACCTCTTGCAATACGAGGAAAGGGAAAGAGAAAAAGCAAATAAATAGAATCATAAATGAAAAGGAGGATATTCCAACAGAAACCACAGAAATCCAAAAGATCATCAGGGATTACTTTGAGAGTCTGTATGCCATGAAACAAGAGAACCTGGAAGAAATGGACAAGTTCCTCAAGTCCGATGGCCTCCCACAGCTGAAACAAGTCCTGCAGTACCTGAATAAACCTATCACTCTCAAGGAAATTGCAACAGTAATTAAAAGTCTGCCCTTGGGGGCTGGAAGCGACAATACAGTGGGTGTTTGCCTTCGCACGCGGTTCATCCGGGTTTGATCCGGACATCCCATATGGTCTCCCGAGCACCACCAGGGAGTAATTCCTGAGTGAAAAAGCCAGAAGTAACCCTTGAGTGTCACTGGGTGTGACCCCAAAAGCAAATAAATAAATAAATAAATAAATAAATAAATAAAAGTCTACCCAAACACAAGAGCCTAGGTCCGGACAGATTCACTAGTAGAATTCTTTCAAACCTTTAAGGAGGACCTACTACCAGTCCTTTTCAAGATTTTCCAGGAAACTGAAGAAACATAAACATTTCCAAATCACTTCTACGAGGCATATATCACCCTGATGCCCAAAGCAGGCAGACATTGCAAAATAGAAAACTACAGACCAATCTCCCTGATGAACACAGATGCTAAGATCTTCAACAAAATACTAGCAAACAGAATCCAAAGACTCATCAACAAGATTATACACCATGACCAAGTAGGATTCATCCTGGGAATGCAAGGATGGTTCAACATTCACAAGTTAATCAACGTAATACAACACATCAATAAGAGAAAAAACAGAAACCATATGATCATAACAATAGACACAGAGAAAGCATTTGACAAGATCCAACACGCATCCATGATAAAAACTCTCCATAAAATGAGAATCAAGGAACCTTTCTCAATATAGTCAAAGCCATCTACCAAAACCCCGCAGCAAGTATCATTCTCAATGGAGAAAAACTGAAAGCCTTCCCCAAAGATCAAGGTTGCTCACTCTCACCACTTCTATTCAATATAGAACTGGAAGTGCTTGCCATAGCAGTCAAAGAAAAGACATTAAGGGCATCCAGATAGGCAAGGAAGAAGTCAAGCTATCACTATTTGCAGATGACATGATATTATACCTAAAAAACCCTCAACTCTCTACAAATAACGAAAGAAAAGAAAGGGATATTGAGAAAACGATTCCATTCACAACTGTGTCACAGAAAATCAAATAACTAGTAATTAGCCTAACTAAGAATGTAAAGGACCTTTACAAAGAAAACTACAAAACACTGCTTCAGGAAATCAAAGAGGACATGAGAGAATGGAAATACATTTCCTGTTTTGGTTTTGGGAGAATTAACATTGTCAAAATGGTAATACCCCCTAGAGACTTATACAGATTCAACCCAGTCCCTATTAGGATACCCATGACATTCTTCAAATAAGTTGGCCAAACACTCCTGAAATTTGTATGGAATAAAAACCCTAACAAATAGCTAAAGCAATCCTGGGAAAAGAAGATGGGAGGCATCACCCTTCCCAACTTCAAACTGTATTACAAAGCAGCAGTAATTAAAACAGCATGGAATTGAGTAAAAACAGACCTTTGGACATATGGAATAGAGTTGAGTATCCTGACACACATCCTCAAAGACATGATCATGTATTCTTTAATAAAGAAGCAAAAAGTATGAAATGGAGCATGGAAAGCCTCTTCAACAAGTGGTGATGGGAAAACTGGGCAGCTACATGTAAAAAAAAAATGAATTTGGATATCTGTTAAACACCTTGCACAAAAAGTCATATCTAAATGGACCAAAGATCTCAATATCAGACCTGAATCCATAAAAGTACATTGAAGAAAGTATAGGAAAAACCCTCTATGACATTGAAGCTAAAGACATCTCCGAAAATGAAACACCACTAACAAAGCAATTTGAAACAAATATAAATATATTGAATTACATTGAAAACTGAAAATATTCACCTCAGAAGAAAAGTTGACCAAGATACAACTACAATCCTCAAATTGGGAAAGAATATTCACCCAATACCCATCTGGCAAGTAGTTAATATCCAGGTTATATTGGACACTGGTAGATCTTCACAAGAAGAAAGCAGCCAACCCCAGCAAAAAATTTGGGAGAAGAAATGAACAGAAACTTCAATAAGAAAGAAATTGAATGCCAAAAGACATATGAAAAAGTGCTCATCATCACTAATCATCAGAGAGATGCAAATCAAAGCAACAATGATATATCATCTCTCACCACAGAAACTGGCACACATCCAAAAGAGCAAGAACAACAAGTGCTGGCATGGATGAGTGGAGAAAGGGACTTTCATCCATTGTTGGTGGGAATGACGAATGGTACAGCCTTTTTGGAAAACAATATAGACATTCCTCCAAAAGCTAGGTATTGAGCTCCCATTTGATCCAGCCATACCACTCTCGGCAATATACTGTGGGAGGCCAAAAACACACAGTGGAAATACTATTTGCACTTCTATGTTCATAGCAGTACTATTCACAATAGCCAGAATCTGGAAACAACCAGAGTCACTTGATCACTTGACATCCTGTTATTCATCGATTTGCTCAATCAGGCACCAGTAATATTTCCATTTGACCCTATCACGTGCCAATGTAGCCCAATGACATGTGCTTGCTTCAGGAATACAAAGAGCCTCAAACTGTTCATTCAGGGTCTTGACGAAGAAATCTAACCATCTTGTAGGTGGGTGGCCACGTGATCTTTGACATCCTGTGAGATCCAGTCTGTAATGGCTCTAGGCGAGCAGTTGTCTCCAAATCGCTTTTACATGTCCAGCACATCTGATTTTCGAAGGCTTGGCAAATGAGACAGTGTCCCTGACTCTGGAACAGCGATGGAGGTTGGAGCTCCAGATTCCTTCTTTCACTTGAGTGAGGCGTGATATTCCAAGCATAGCTCTTTCAATTCCTCTTTGGGAGAAACAAATAGCATTCTCATCCTGCTTTTGTAGGGCCCAGGTATCTGAGGCATATGTTAATGCAGGGAGAATGGTGGAACTGAAGTGATGTGCCCGGAGCCAGAGGTTCTTTGTCTTTTTAGCTATTTCTGTGATGCTTTTGAAGGAATTCCATGAGCTCTCTTCCTCCTGCGCAGCTCAGGTTTTAGGTCGTTCATCATGTTGATTTCTCGACCTAGGTACACATAACTGCTGCATTCAGAGATGTCTCGGCCTAGGTACACATAACTGCTGCATTCAGAGATGTTTGTTCCATTGAGAGTGAATGGGGCCTCTGGAACTAGTTCATTTTTCATGAACATAGTTTTGTTCAGATTCAGCTGTAGACCTATCTTTCCACATTCTCGGTCGAAGTCATCCAGCATTTGTGCCGCTTGGGTAATGTTTGGTGTTAGTATAGTTTTGTACTATATTACACTATAATTTGGAGGTAAATAGAAATTAACCTCCAAATTATAGTGGTAGATGGTAAATGGAATGCCTTCAAAGGCATCGAAGAAATAGCTAAAAAGGACAAAGAACCTCCAGCTCTGGCACATCTCTTTGACTCCACCATTCTCCCTGCATTAACATACACCTCAGAGACCTGGGCCCTACTGAAAGCAGGATGAGAATGCTATTTGGGTCTCCCAGAGAGGAATCGAAAGAGCTATGCTTGGAATATCACGCCTCACTCAAGTGAGAGAAGGAATCTGGAGTTCTGACCTCCGTCGCTATTCCAGAATCAGGGGCGCTGTCTTGTTCCCCAAGGCATCGAAAATCAGATGGGCTGGACATATAATGTGATTTGGAGACAACCGCTGGACTAGAGCCATTACCTACTGGATCCCACAGGATGTCAAAAGATCACTTGGCCGCCCACCTACAAGATGTTCAGACTTCCTTGTAAAGACCCTGAAGGAACGGTTTGAGGCTCTTCATATTCCTGAATCAACCAGATCCACTGGGCTACATTGGCACGTGATAGGGTCCAATGGAAATGTTACTGGCGCCCGATCGAGCAAATCGATGAATAACGGGATTCAAGTGATCAAGTGATCAAGTGATCATATTCCTGAATCAACCAGATGCCATTGGGCTACATTGGCACATGATAGGATCCAATGGAAATGTTACTGGCGCCCGATCGAGCAAATCGATGAATAACGGGATTCAAGTAATTCAAGCGATTACACTATAATATATTATAATATATTATATACTATTTGTACTATATTATAGTCATTTATATTATATAGCATTTGTACTCAAGAACAAATGACTGGATTAAGAAACTGTGATTCATGTGTGTGTATGTGTCTGTTGTGTGTGTGTGTGAGAGAGAGAGAGGGGGGGAGAGAGAGAGGGCGATAGAGAGTAAAAGATATAGTACCTGCTATAGAGGCAGTCTGGAGGAGGGAGAGGGAACTTGGGATATTGGTGATGGGAATGGGGCACTGGGAGAGGGACAGGTGCTGGGAAAATGTATGACTGAAACCCGATCATGAATATATTTTTAACTGTATATTGCATAATGGTATAATAAAATTTTTTTTAAAAATAAACTGTGGTACAGCTACACAGTGGAATATTATGCAGCTGTTAGGAAAAAATGTAGTCATGAAATGTGCCTATGAATGGATGGTCATGGATAGGATATTGCTGAGTGAAGAATGCCCAAAGGTAAAGGACAGATATAGAATAAATGCATCCATTTGTGGGATATAAAAATAGCATAATATTAATATCCAAGGCCAAGCAAAACATAAATCAGGAGGTCTTCTCAGTGGGTGTTATCTACTGCAAGTGTTTGGGAATCAAAAAGTTTGATAAGACTGGGATGGGACTGGGACGAGTGTGCTAATAATTATTGGTAATTATAATACCAGCATAAAACTGAGCATTGAATGTAGGCAAAGGGTCATGCATGATAATCTCTAAATGTATCTATTGCAAGCCACAATGTGTAATAGAAGGAAGAAAGAGAGAGAGAAAGAGAAAGAGAGAAGAGGAAAAGTGCCTGCCATATACCTAGGCCGGGGAGGGGAGAAAATAAGGGGACATTGGTGGTGGGAAATGGGCACTGGTGGAAGGTTGGATTATGGAACACTGTATGACTTAAACCCAAACATTAACATCTTTGTTATTATATATCGTGCAGTGGTATGCAAGAATATTTTTAAGGAAACTGACAATTGACCTTAGTTTCATGGATGTGCATATTTGTATGTGAATGTGTATGTCTAGTATATTGTGTATAGCCAATCTGGCCTTTGAGAGTTGGGTGATGACAGTCTTCCTTGCTTATTGATCTGGATTAAAACTCTGTTCAGAATACTTAGACAAGCCGGAGCGATAGCCCAGAGGGTAGGGCGTTTGCTTTGCTTGCCGCGGCCCATGCCGGCCTGGGTTCGATCCCTGGCATCCCATATGGTCCCATATGGTCCCTGAGCAATTCCAGGAGTAATTCCTGAGTGCAGAGCCAGGAGTAACCCCTGAGCATCGCTGGGTGTGACCCAAAAAAGCAAAAAAATAAATAAATAAATAAATAAATAAATAAACAGAATACTTAGACTTTTTTATTATTGATAAAAATATATTTAGGGGGCTGGAGTGATAGCACAGAGGGTAGGGCATTTGCCCTGCATGTTGTGACCTAGGTTCAAACACTGGTATCCTATACGGTCCGCTGAGCACTGCCAGAGTAATTCCTGAGTGTTGATCCAGGAGTAACCCCTGAGCATTGCCGGGTGTGACCCAAAAAAGCAACATATGTAGATTGATATATAAAATATAAGATGATAAATTATAATATTTTCACTAACTTCTACTGAATACATATGGAGTACAACTGAACATATGGAGTACAACTGCGGGCCAAGGTCTCTGATTCCCCCTCACAGTGCATTGTGTTCTTATCCACCTGGATGCAACAGCGAACACTCCAGTTACCTGCATGCTTGGGGGTGGGGTATATTTTATTCTCATTCTCAAAGCTTCGTCCAGAGCTCACCCTAGAAGATCTCAGCCGATCACGGAGAGCTGCTACTGGCTCTCACTGTGCCCAGCCGCTCATGAGGTGCCTGGGAGGGATGGCAGGTTCTAGCCCTGGCCCGCCACCCCAGCAGAGCCTCACAACAAGCCAGACGAACCCCCACTCCATGAGGACCTCCATTTTCCACATCCGGACTTCCCCTCATCAGAACTCCACCCAGCAGACCAGCCTATCACAGCCCAGCTCGCGGCCACATGGTTCATCAATAAATGCTGGATTTAGAGATGACTACAAGAGTATGCTACCCGCATGGCAGAGCCTGGCAAGCTACCTGTGTCGTATTTGATATGCCAGATACCAGTAACAATTATATCCCATGACCCGATGGAATGGTTTGAGGCTCTTTATGTTCCTGGAGCAAGCAGGTGCCCTTGGGATCTACTTGCATGAGATAGGTCATATGGAGATGTTACTGGTGCCCTCTCGAGCAAATCGACGATGAACGGGAAGACAGTGATACAGTGATACAACTGAACCAGAATGTAAATGATTCTCTTTCTTCCATGAAAACTGAGTGTGGTGAGGAATTGCTTTCCATGCCCAAGAGCTCCAGTTAACCACTCATGTTTTACATATGCAGAGAATCTGGGTTTAAGCCAGGCTTTTGTTTGTTCCTATGACTGAACAGAAGAGGAGTTATAGGCTAAGACAACCACCAGGAATGATCTTGAGGACATTGAATTTTTTTCTTGCTTCTGCTCAGTCTTTACTGTATTACTGTCTCATTGTCTTCCTGTAGATCATCGATTTGCTTGAGCTGGCACCAGTAACATCTCAATATGTCCAGTCACAAGAGAGATAGCCCAAGGGCATCGGCCCGCTCCAGGAACATAAAGAGCCTCAAACCATTCCATCAAGTCATGGAATGCGGTCTATAATTGTTACTGGTATTTGGCCTGTCAAATATGACATGGGTAGCTTGTCAGGCTCTGCCCAGTCTTACTTTCATTAAACTAAGGCAAGTCAATGCAATGTGATTTCCTCATTCACAAATTGAAGATAATCCTACTTATCTGTTCAGATATTAAGCGCAATACCATTGAATGCAAGTTAACAAATATATGCAATTTAGGGCAAGAGTATTAGGTGACAAATTATAGGCGTGGGAAGTAGTGCATATTCTGAGATCACAAAGTAAAAACTGATTTTCTTAATATAATCACTGTCACTGTCTTCCCATTCATCATCGATTTGCTCTAGCAGCACCAGTAACATCTCCATATGTCCTGTCTCATGTTAGTAGAGCCCAAGGGCATCTGCTTGCTTCAGGAGCATAAAAGCCTCAAAACATTACATCAGATCATGGGAATGAGGTCTATAATTGTTACTGGTATTTGGCATATCAAATATGACACAGGTAGCTTGCCAGGCTTTGCCATGTGGGTGGCATATCTGTAGTCACCTCTAAATCTAGCATTTATTGATGAGCCACGTGGCCGCTTACGGCCGGGTTGTAATAGTCTCTTCTTCTGGGTGGAGTTCTGACAAAAAGGAAGTCCGAGCGTGGAAAATGGCGGCCCTCATGGAGTTGGGGGTCATCTGGTTTGTTGCAAGGCTCTGCTGGGGTGGCGGGCCAGGGCTAGAACCCGCCATCCCTCCTGGGCACCTCGTGAGTGGCTGGGCACAGGAAGAGTCAGTAGCAGTTCTGCCCCATGTCTGTGAGTCTCTGGATCAGCATACCTGGGCCGGACTTGAAAAAAGACTGCTGCAGGGTGGGTCCGATGAGCTAGGCTGGAATAGACTCTTCTTCTTGGCGAGGTTCTGATGAGAGGGAAGTCCAGATGTGAAAAATGGCAGCCCTCATGGAATGGGGGTTGTCTGACTTGCTGCGAGGCTCTGCTGTGGTTTCAGCCAGGTCTAGAACTCGCCATCCCTCCTGGGCACCTCATGAGTGGCTGGGCACAGGGAGAGCCAGTAGCAGCTCTGCCTCATGTCTGTGAGGCTCTGGATCCTCTTAATATAAAGAAGAAAGAAATAAAGAATGGTAGAAAGTGCCACATGGGAGAAGTCTCTGGATATCAAGCTAGACAACTCAAGCTTTGCAATGGTTTTATGAGAAGATTCTTAGCAGTAGCTTGAATTCACAATGAGTTTGTAGGGTCTTCATTAGGAGCTAATACACTTCAGCATAAATTTTGAAAAAATATCATATATTTCTCAAGAAATATCTTCCATCACTCAGAAGTTAATTTTCATGACAGGTGTACAATTCTCTAGTGTTTACAATTTTAGCTACTCTCACCTGAAATGTATACCCTATCATTGGGGAAAAAATCTGAGCTATCATTGGAAACATATATGGCTTCTAGTCCTCAGAAATATGTGTCTCTTGTGGTGAGGACAAGCAAAGAATGATAGATTCATTCATATATCTTTGAGAAATATATTTCAAGTGCCTTAATAAACAGAATAGCAGGATTAAGATGATGAACTACCCCAAATGATCACAAGTATGTATCCCAAGATCTCAAGATCTAACAACAGGTATGGCTAACATCTATCATATATTGTGTTCTATATTTTTTTTGACATGTTGGGTTTTTAGACAAGACATGACTTATGGCATGTCTTGTGATTTTTAAAACATAAAAAAGAAAAGAAAGAAAAGAATATTAGTTGATTATAAACAAAAGTGCGACCAGAGAAAGGAGAGAGCCAAGAACTGGATGTGTTTAAGAATCACGGATTGAATAAAAGAATGATTACAATATTTTGGTACCATTTGGCTAGTAGAGTGAAGGGGAAGTGGGGTATTTGTTTTTATGTTGTTTCTGATAATAGGACAATGAGAATGAGACTTTCAGGAAGGGTCAAGAAATGAGATGGAAAAGGGGGGCTCAGTTCTCTGTCACAGATGATCCCAGAACATAGGCTTATGGAGTATAGGCTGTGTCATTGAAAATGAGTATGAATAAGAATCTTCAGATAATCATTTTGCATGGGGGCACACTCAACAAAATTTGCCTTGTAGGCTCTGATTTCAGTGGCTAAAACTTAGACATTTCCGTCCCCACCTCCTGCTCTCAAAGAACCGCAACATCTTATGCCTTTCTACACCCACATTTACTCCCTTGCAGGCTACATTCTTTGAAGTTAATGGGTACAATGGATGGGGAATTGTGGGGGAAGGAGTGGCATCTGTCCCACACTTCTTCAATTTCCATTAAATTACATGGGTTTTGAAAGATAAAAAGGAAAAGTTCTGGGGGCAAAACACATTTTTAGGTTTCATTGAATCACATTTTTGGGTTTCCCTAATCTAGGGCGTGGGCAATTCCTTTCATTCAGTCAGACTGGAAGGAAACCTTTTCAGGCCTTGAACCAGAAGTGTGAAATTAAGGACCTACAGACCCTGGTCAAGAATTATAAGTTTCCTCTTTCATAAAGAAATGCAACAATTTTATTTTCATTTTATGAGTTTTAATTTATAAGAAATTATAATTTCATCACTAAAAAGAGAAATAGAAGTAAACATATCTATCTTTTCCTCTGTCTTTCATTTCCTTCCTTCAGTAAACATTGTGAACTGGTTCTAGTCTTCATGGATACAATGATGATACTTTATATTAGTCAAAGCAATTTTCATTTTGTTGTTCTCTGTTTCTGAATACCACACTGCACAAGGATGCTCAAGTATCTCATTTTCAAACATTTAGGCTTCAAAACAGTTAGCTTGCTTAAAGTTATGCAACTAGTTGCTTAAATTCTTAAGATTAAAATCCAGACCTCCCCTTATACTATCAATAGTAAGTAAAAGGAACTGGCAGAGTAATCTATGAGATTTGAAAAGTTTTGATTCACAAAACAATTATGTAATTAGGAAAGATGATAGAGAATTAGTCTTGTGACAGAATTCACCAGTCCAAAAAACTTTCTGAACTCGATTTCCTCATCTATCATATGGAAAGATAAAATGTGGAAGATGAAATAAGTATATTTCAAGCAATTTTTACATTAAAAAATTTCCAAATAAAATGCTATTAGAAACTTGAATATATGAAACAGATTAACTGTAATCTTTTTAGCTGAAGTGGCAGCAGTGTCTTGTCAAGGATCTACTTGGAACCTGCTCTATGGTCCTAATTTTATAACCAGTGGCCTCACTGACTCCTCTGTGTCAAAGTGTGACTGAAGGGGAGGGTAGCCACTGTAGAGTATGCTCTACCCTGCTCCTGCTTGGCCCTCCCATAGACCCTCCTTGGTGAAGAGCCTGGAAAAGTCAGGACTTACCCAACACCAACAGAATTCTTGCATTTGGATCTTAAGTCCGGTATTCCACCCTGACTTCCCAGGTTCGTTGCCTATATTTCAAGAACACTGAACGAAAATTTATTTAGAAAATTCAGGTAGGGAGAGAGAGAAGAGGGGGAGCAGAGAGACATTAAAATGCAGATAATCTGCATTTTAATGGATTCTCTAGAGGGGATAGAACCATGAGTTATACATGAGTGATGGCTTTTAGGGTGCAGTAATACATGAATATTCTTCAAACTGCCTTAGATTGGAATTTTTTTCTGGAGTTAAAAAGAATTAATCATAGTATCCAAGCTCATTGAGGTTTGTAGGGAGTTCAAGATGCCACTCTAACGCTCATTGATATTTAAAGAAAGTCCTTGATTCTGTTGAGACTGAAGTGGTATTGAAGCTCTAGCCAAACAGGGAGTTCAAACCCAATAATCAATATCATTCGTGAGCTGTATTACGGATTCACCACCAGGATCTCACCATTCTACAAGGAAGTGATCATTGATATCAAAAGAGGGGCTCAGCATGGTGATACCATTTCACCGAAACTCTTAAGCGCCATCCTTCAGAACATCATGCGACAATTAGAATGGAAAGGAATGGGAGTGAAGATGGGCAGTCTGAGCAACTGCACCACCTCCACTTCGCTGATAACATCGTTCTAATAACACCAAACATTAGCCAAGTGGCACAAATGCTGGCTGACTTCTACCGAGAATGTGGAGAGATAGGTCTACAGCTGAACTCAACAAAACAATGTTCATGAAAAATGAATTAGTTCCATATGCACCATTCACTCTCAATGGAACAAATATCTCTGAATGCAGCAGTTATGTGTACCTAGGCCGAGAACTCAACATGATGAATGACGTAGCACCTGAGCTTTCAGGAGGAAGAGAGTGGCATGGAACACCTTCAAGAGCATCGAAGAAATAGCTAAAAGGACAAAGAAACTCTAGCTCCAGGTATATCTCTTCGACTCCACCATTCTCTCTGCATTAACATATGCCTCAGAGACCTGGGCCTTACGAAAGCAGGATGAGAATGCTATTCAGGTCTCCTAAAGAGGAATCAAAAGACCTATGCTTGGAATACCATGCCTCTCTCAGTATTGGTATTGCAAACCATAATGCTGAGAGAGAGAGAGAGAGAAAGACAGGTAGAGAGAGAGTCTTCTCAAGGACAGGAAGTAGAGTCAGGGTGAGCCTTTCTGGCTTCAATTTCAGTATCAATAACTGCATACTTTTTTAAATTAGGTTTAGTGACAGAGTAACTTCTTTGAATCAAATCTTGGTTTTATTTCTTCCCTAGAATTCATTGCCAGGCAACTTCCTCACCCCATCTATCTACCTGCTTCATGACCGTCAAGTGACGGAAATGAAACATGAACCAGATTATTTCTTATGCATAAAAAATCTATTTAAAAAAACCAGACGAAATGTCTGATGAAGTAGACAAGTATGGTTAAATTTAAGAGAGTGAGATGGGATTAGCCCAAGATTAATTGGACTGGGAGTATTGCAAGCTGAGAAATGCAGAGGTGGATGCTGATAATATGCATTGAGAAAGACTCTTTCTAGAACCTAAACTAGCCCAAAGGTAGTTCTTTGAAATCCAGAACTACTGAGGTGTCCAGGAAAACCTTTTAGATGTAGAATTACAGACCCACAGCTTGACTGTGTCCCCTGGAAGGAGAGGCACTTCAACTGCAAGGACAAATACGATGGCAGAACATGATGATGGAATACGAGAAGTTTGATGCTTTTCCCTGTAAAAAAGTATTGATTAAATCCTACTTGTGTAAAGAATTCTAGAGTAAAGATTTATGGGAAGTATAACTCTATATAACTCCATCCTCAAATTATCACATGTTCTCTTTACTTGTGAAAAGTCTTCTACTCACCATCATTGTGACTCTTTCTCTCACCTCTCATTCTCAAATGAACTTATCTTACTTCCATATTCATCTCCCTTTCGTATTTTTTTAACCTACAAAGACAGGAACAGATATCAGGAGAAAGGAAACTCAGCAGAGGTGAAGACTAATTTTCCTTTTTCGCTCAAAGAGCAATTCCTCACTCTAACTGAAGACCATTGTTACCTTAGAAATATCTTTAGGGTGGTGGAGATTAACTTCTGTACTGTGAAGATCAAGTGGAACTGAGGTGTCAACTGACAGCTGCCATGTGGAGATTGTGAGACATAAAATCTGTATTGTTCAGTGCTCATAGCAGACTTCCATCAATCTTAATTCTCCCAGTCAATTCCCAAGTAACTGAGGAGTTGAACAAGACAGTAGTAGGCTCCCTTCTTAAATCTACCACTCCTTTCTTCCTTCATTCTCATAAGTCACCTGCAGCAGAAAACAATATTTGTAGTCTGACTCATCCACCTGGGAATGTCTGCAAGAATGGTTTGGATTTTATCCCAAGTTCAGTGAGAAAAACTTAGGGACTAGAAACTGGAGGGCAGGATCAAAATTCAGATTTTAAATATCACTCAATGATTCACAGAGAATGGAGCACAGGCTTGAAATATTTTGAATCATTCCAACCTTAAAAATCATAAAAAACTACTAAGCAGACTTTAAAAAATATGAAATAGAATCTATTCTAAGATTTGATGAAAGTATAATGAAAGGAGTTTTTAGCACTTGAAATGTTGACATATGTGTAACTAATTGAAAAAAAATCTCTGAGGAATCAATGCTCAGTAAATAGGACATAGTCCTTGTCATCATGGAATTTAGAGGCCATACAGAAAACATTCACTAAGCAAGTTCAGGCCATAGGGTAATTGCAGGTGAATCGCCTCTGATTTTCTGTCTGGACTCATTAACTGTGAGCGACTAGACAAATTATTTCACTTTTTGGTGCCTTGATTTATCTTCTAGCGATAACAATATCTAACTTAGAAAAAAGGTTACAATCTTTAGAAAAGGCAAGGTGCCTGACAAAATGAAATAACGGGTGCCTGATATCCAGATGTTTAAATAAGGAAACTAAGTAGATGCTTAAAAATCGCTTATGAGCTGAAAATGAAGGTTGGTATTATGTGTGTTAACAGGTGCTTAATTGCCATTTCCTGCTCAAGGAACACAGTCCCAGGAGCAGTTTTCTCTGGCAAGCTCCTGAAGCTGTACAGGTGGAACCTTTCCTTGAATACATCATCAGATGTCCCAAGTGCGTATTTTTGGCAAACTAAGCCCAAGTTGTCCCAACATTTTTAGCACAATTTAGTCAGAGACTCCTTTGTAAAAACAACCAATTTCACTTATAGATAGAGGCCTTGCTGACCCAGAGGAAAGTCAGCCAATACTCAGCAGCAAGAGCATACAACTAGCTAAAGTCCACCCCAACCCCATAGTTTAGTACAAAAAAGCATTTGATAATTGATGGAAGAACAATGTAGATGCCCTACCTGGTCCAGTCCTAGTTTGATTTATGAACACATTCTTAGGTGTGATAGATACAATTAAAGAATAGTTAAGGTTAGTCCCCTTTCAGGAGAAATCTCTTTCCTACTCAGACATGATGCTTTCCCTTCTCTTGGGGAAAGACTGGAAAATGAATGAGTGGCAAAAATCTGTCCTTTTGCAGAGAGATGGGTACGAACCCTGTGGCTTAATTAAATCAAATAAGTTTGAAGAGAGTCTTCCAGTGAGTGCACATTTATTTCCCCCAGTCCTTTGCCTTCCTTAACTCACACACCCTTTCTTCCAGAACATACCCTTTGGTAAATTTCCTGCATAAGAATTTCTATTTCAATGCAGCTGCTAGCAAATATGAAGTCGTGGAATTAACCTATAAATGGATGGCTATGGAGATTATCATCGGAATGAAATTAGTCAGAAGGAAAAGGACAGATAGAGAATGACTACATTCAGTTGTGGGATATTAAAAAATTATGAGATTAATATTCATGGCCAGGAAAATAGGGATCAGGAGGACTTGTCAATGGTTGAAATATACCACAAATGGGTGAAGGACAGAGGTTAAGTAAGATAGAGAAGGAACCAGTTTGCCAACAATATTTGAAAATGGTAACACTAAACTAGAACTGAGTAGTGAAAATATAAGTAAAGGTAAATACATGATAACCCCTCAGTTTGTACTGCACACCACAATGCGCTAAAGAAGAGAGAGAGAGAGAAGTCTCCTGTAGAGACAGGGGGTGGAGGCAGGGAAGGGAAACTGGGGACATTGGTGTTGGAAAATGTGCATTGGTAGAGGGATGGATGCTGGAACAATGTATTACTGAAACCCAATCATGAATAACTTCTTAACTGTCTCTCTCCAAGGTGAAACAATATTTTAACAAAAAAAGACTTTCTATTTTAGATTATCGTTCAACCATGTAAAACACAAATATTTTTTATGTGGGGGGACCCAGGCAAGACTTCCGGATCTGATGCAACACAGATATATTAAAAAAAATCAGTGATGGTGGTTATGTATAGGAGAAGGAACACTTATCCATCACTGGTGGAAGGCAACTGGTCCTTTTCTATAACTGTATCACTGTATCTCCATTCATCATCGATTGGCACCAGTAACATCTCCATATGACCTGTCTCATGCTAGTAGAGCCTAAGGGCATCTGCTTGCTCCAAGAACATAAAGAGCCTCAAACTATTCCATCAGGTCATGGGAATGAGGTCTAAAATTGTTACTGGTATTTGGCATTATCAAATACAACACGGGTAGCTTGCCAGGCTCTGCCGTGGGGGTAGCATACTCTTGTAGTCATCTCTAAACCCACATTTATTGATGAACCATGCGGCCACTTGCTGGGCTGTGATAGGCTGGTCTGCTGGGTGGAGTTCTGATGAGAGGGAAGTCCGGATGTGGAAAATGGAGGCCCTCATGGAGTGGGGCATCATCTGGCTTTGGTGGCGGGCCAGGGCTAGAACCCGCCATCCATCCTGGGCGCCTCGTGAGCAGTTGGGCACAGGGGGGAGCCAGTAGCAGCTCTGCCCCAGGTCTGTGAGTCTCTGTGAGTCCTTTCTGTAACAATATGAACATTTATCAAAAAAAAAAACCCTAATAATTGAGCTTCCATATGACCAATCTATTTGCTCCACTTCTTAGCATTTACAACAAAGACACCAAACTAAATTCAGAAAAGACATTTTTCACTTTTATGTTCATTGCTACACTATTCAAAATAATCAAAATCTGGAAGCAATTAGAATGTTCAAGAACAGATAGTTGGATGACTGGATAAAGAAATTATGGTACATATACACAGTGGAATATGACTTATCTATTTAAAAAAGATAAAATCGTGCAATTTGCTGCTACACGGATGGATCTGTAAAGTACTAATTAAAGTTGGTCAGAAAGAGAAGAATTGCTCTTATATGTGGTACATAAAGAAACACAGTTTGGGAACAACCAATACTCAAAGGCAACAGAAACTGAGAACTGTTTTTTTTTAGTGGAAGAGATTTAAACCAGGAAGTGGGAAATAGGAAAGGAGGTACTCTCAGACAGTGGTGGAGGAAAGTTACACTCTGTTTGGGGGTATGATATTGGAATATTTCATGCTGGATACCTGCCATTATCAATTTTGTAAATTGCAGTGTCTATTTTTTATAGCCAATACTAGTGTAAATATGTGTCTGTTACTATAAGTATATTTTAAAAATGAGTTTCCTTAGGAAAGGAATAGGGAGAAGAAGGGAAATTTAGGCACTAATAGATGGGCATTCATACTGCTAGTGGATTTAGAGTTGAATCATTGAATGTCTAGAATTGTTTTATTAGCAGATTTGTGAATCACAGTGCCAAAATTATTATCACTTCACTTATCACTTATCTTCCCGTTGTTCATTGATTTGTTCGAGTGGGTGCCAGTAACGTCTCCATTTGTCCCTGTCACATGCAAGTGTAACCCAATGGCATCTGCTCACTCCAGGAACACAAAAGAGCCTAAAACTGCTCCTTCAGATGTTTGACTAATAAGTCTGACTATCTCATAGGTGGGCGGCCACATCTTTTGACTTCTCTTAGAATCCAGTCAGTAAGAGCTCTAGTCCAGCCGTGGTCCCTAAATTGTATTACGTGTCTGTCCCATCAGATTTTCATCATCTTGGCAAACGAGACATCGGTCCCTGATTCCTGATTGTCAGTGGAGGTCAGAGCGAAGGTTTGTAGTCTTCTTTACCAGTAACAATATTGGGCCTCAATCCCATGACCCTGAAATACCCCCCCAATAAAAATAAATCTAAATAGTAAAATAGTTCAGAGAGAGAGGGAGAGTTAGAAGTTTATCGAACTGGCACTAGTCAGATAAATGTTAATTTAGACTTGTTTTCAAAGGGAATAAAGCCAGGATCATTTGTTTATATTTTAAAGAGTTCTACAATGCTTGGCCTTTTCCAGAGAGGATTTGTTCCTATTAAAGAGGAAAGGCAATCTCCACCCCTTAAGAGGTAAGAAGGGCTACTTCCTCTAGTCTCCCTCCCTGCTTTTAAAAAGTCATAAGGGCAGCCTCAGGGTTCCTACATAAAAATCTAGAAACCAGGTTTCAGAATCTAAAGAATCCTGAAAAATCAAGGTTATTAGGAATCAATATAATTAATGCCAGTAATAAATAAGTCTAATTTTTTAGACTTATTTATGCCTAACCCTACTGCTTTAACACTAAAAATAAAATATGAATAGTATAGTGTATACTTGCATTAGTTTAAGTTATTACTTAAGTAAATAAAAATAGATACGGTTATAATCCATAAAGAATAAACTATGATTCACTGGGTGGAAATTGTAAAAGATGTTACAGGTAGAAAATAATTATACAAAATATAGATAATGACAATAAATACTTCAGTGTTATAAGCATATAAAATTTTCAATTGCTTATCATTTGGGATCTTTGTTCATATTTCATATTATATGGTCTGTTTCTTTTTGTCTTTGTAAAACAATAGTGTTTTGTTCTCCTTATTGATTTCTTTGTAATATACTATTTTAAAAAGAATCACTAATCACTATCACTATCACTATCTTCCCGTTCATCATCTATTTGCTAGAGCGGGCACCAGTAATATCTCCATATGTCCCGTCTCATGCTAGTACAACCCAAAGGCATCCGCCCTCTCCAGGAACATAAAGAGCCTCAAACAATTATATTAGGTGACAGGAATGACCTAATATAAATGTGACTCGTATTTGGCATATCAAATACTACACGAGCAGCTTGCCAGGCTTGCCGTGCGGGTGGCATACTGTTGTAGTCACCTCTAAATAAAGCATTTATAGATGAACTGCCCAGCCGCTAAGCGGCCGCGTGAGCCGGACTGTGATAGTCTGGTCTGCTGGGTGGAGTTGTGAGCGAGAGGGAAGTCCGGATGTGTAAAATGCCTCCCGGGTGCCTCCACGAGCAGCTGGGCACAGGGAGAGCAAGTAGCAGCTCTGCCCCCTGTCTGAGAGTCTCTGGTTCAGCATACCTGGGCCAGATTGAAAAAAAACTGCCGCAGGGTGGCTGTCGATGATCCGGGCTGTGATAGTCTGGTCTGCTGGGTGGAGTTGTGACAAGAGGGAAGTCCGGATGTGGAAAATGGCGTGCCCTATGAGTAGGGGAGGGTGGTTTGGCTTGTAGTGAGGGGCTCAGCTGGGGTGGCAGGCCAGGGCTAGAACCCACGAGTCTGGTGCAGTTCAAAAATGGCTTTTCATAGTACAAAAGCTCTTCCACAGCAATCCAATATAATGAACAAACTCTGGCTCTGGTCTAAACTTAGACCATACAAAGAGCCTAAGTCTCCCACCAAAGAGAGTATCTCAGCTGAGCTGAGTCTACCCAGAAGAAGGAGCAAAAGGCCAAAGAGCAAAAAGCCAAAATCCAAAAGCAAAAGGCCAAGGAGCCAAAAACCACAGGAGCCAAAAGCCAAAAGCTAAAAGGCCCAAAAGGTCAAAAGGTAAAAAAAAATAAATAAAAGAATAAACTTATACAAAATATCAACATTACATCTTACAGAGAATGAATTTCCCCTCTGTGTATCAAAAGAGATGACTGCTGGACTAAAGTCGTTGCTGACTGGATCCCACCGGACGTCAAAAGATCACGAGGCCACCCACCTACAAGATGGTCAGCCTTCTTTGTCAAGACCTTGAACAAACTTTTTTTTTTTTTTGGGTCACACCTAGCAGTGCATGCTCAGGGGGTTACTCCTGGCTCTTCACCCAGGAATCACTCCTGGCAGTGCTTGGGGACCATATAGGAAGCCAGGGATCAAACCTGGGTAGGCCGCATGCAAGGCAAATGCCCTACCCACTGTGCTGTTGCTCTGGCTCCCTGGACAAACAGTTTGAGGCTCTTAGTATTCCTGGAGCAAGTAGAAGCCATTAGCAAGCAGAAGGACAAATGGAAACATTACTGGCATCTGCTCTAGCAAATCGATGAATAATAGGATTCAAGTGATCAAGTGGTCCAATATCAAAAGAAATTTTGCAGTTGAAAAATTTTGCTAGCAGGGACCTGCTCGATAGTACAGCTGGCAGGATGTTTGCCTTGCATGTGACTAACCCAGGATCCATCCAGGCATCCCACTTTGCCCCAGGAGCACCGCCAGGAGTAATTCCTGAGTGTCAAGCAGGAGTAACCCTTGAGCATGGCCAGGTGTGACCAAAAACTGCAAAAAAAAAAGCAAGAAAGAATAAAGAGAAAAAATAAAGAGAGAAAAATGGTTGCTAGCATAGGGGAAATTAGAGAGCAGCAAGGTACCATATGTGCACATTGGTGTATTAGAGCAAGTTGGTATAAGCAACCCAATAGAAGGAGATTGCCATCTGTAGAAATGAGAAGAAATAAAAGACGTTCCTTCTAAATATATAGAAGAAATATCGGGAGCATCCTGTACAAAGGATGAAAGAAATCTTATTGATCTCAGCTGTCATTTGTTTCTGTCCCAATGCTGCCCAGGGCTAGAGGTTTCCCAAAGGGTCATATCCATAGCTAAGAAGTTTGATGTATTTAACAGTGTATTTGGAAAGATTTTTAAAGTCTACTTTCAATGAAAAACATTAATTTATTGATATAAAGGGGCATATTTTACTCTTTGAATAATATTTTGTTTGAAAGTATACAAATGCTCACAAGAGTTAGGATGTCGACAGTTACTGTGTTAAAGTTGCCTGCAGGGATAATTAAAAAGTAAAACAATGCCTTTCATCTAATAGCTCTTGCTTTGTAAAAATATTCTCACAAATTTGGTCTCTTTGGAATCTCCCACAGTCTTTGAAGGAAGGAAAACTGAAATCTTATGAGTAAAGTGTGTTCTTTGAATGGGAAGGACCTGAGCCCAGATATAGGCTACACGTCACTGACATGTTGTTCTCAATGAATTTTCTAGCAAACTTTCTGAATCTCAGCTTCCTTATCCATAATGATATGAAAGCAAAGATTTTGAAGAGCCACCAGATCATTAGAATAAAAATGAAGAATTCACCTAACACCAGCAAGCATAGTAGGTTCTTAATAACTTTGATTTTGGATTAGGTGTAGGAAGATTGTGACAACACCTTTAATATATTTTCTCATAAGAGAACTAAAATCAAAGCTTAAAAATTTAAGTGACAAATCGATCCCTCAAGGTTAGTCCACTTAGTACTTATATAGTACTAAGCAACCTTGATGAGTCTGCTTTTTAAAGATCTCTTTTGGGGCCCCCAAAAATGAACTTGCAAGATAATCCTATAGAATATTGACTACAATCCAATCTATTATACTCACAAAGTGTATCCACATCCTAGCCTCCATATGTATAAATCTATTATGTGGAAGAATAAATCTTGCAGATTTAAGTTTAGAAACCTGAGATGGGGATATATCCTGGAATACCTCCTTTGCCAGATATAACCACAGGCTCTTTATAAGAGGAAAGTTGGAACTCAAAGAGAAGACAAGATATAAGGCTTCTGGCCTTGAATATGGAAGGAAGGACCACAAGCCAACATGTCTGGCAGCCTCTAAAATCATGAAAGGAAAGGGAACAGATTTTCTTTTGCAATCCCCAGAGGGAATAGAGCCCTGCTGGCATATTTTAGACTTCTGACCTCCAGAAATATAAAATAGTGGATTAGTTTTGTTTTAATATACTAAGTCTATTTCAGCAGAAACATGAAATTATGCATAACTCAATAGAAATGTTTAACCTGGGAAATAAGGGGAGAAATGGAATTTCTGAATAAATATGCATATATATTAGCACCGGCAATCACGCAAAAGATAATGTCAAATGCTGCCTCTTCCTGTCACTTTATAACACAATTTCTCACCTGCAACATTTATTTCCCTCAACTACAAAATTGAAAAAATAATTAATGGAAGTACAATAACTAAAGAAGATTAAATAAATTTTACTCGTTTTGTCAGGGATCATCCATGAGATCATGTAAGTTATGCTGTGATTCTTGTTTTACTAAATGAAAGGTGCCCTAATTATACATATGCAGTTTGCAGTTAGTAAAAATTTAATATACCCAACATCAATTTCTCTGTAAGATAGACAATACTCAGAAGAATTCTAGAACTAAACAATTTAAAAGAGATTTATAGTAGCAACCAGAAAAATCTTTTTTTTTTTTAATTATACCACTGTGAAATATACAATTACAAAGATGTTCATGTTTGGGTTTCAGTCATACAGTGTTCCAGCACCCAACCCTCCACCAGTTCCCATTTCCCACCACCAACATCCCTGATTGCCTTCCCCTCTCCTGGCCTGACTCTATGGCTGGCACTTTGCCTTTCTCTCTCTCCCTCTCTCTCTCTCCCTCTCTCTTCCTTCTCTTTCACCTGTGGCTTGCAATACGTACATTTAGAGTTTATCATGTATATCCCTTTGTGTACATTCAATGCTCAGTTCTAGGTTGGTATTATCATTTCCAATAATTGTTAGCACATTGTTCCCTTCTCTCTCTTACCTAACCTAAGCTACCAGAAAAATTTTAAATATTCCATTATGCTTCAAAGAGACCACTTAGGTATGCAGGGTTCCAAATTCCTGGTTTATCATTCTAATCATAGAATTAGAGAATGATAGGATCTCACAGTAGGTTTCTTGATTTGTTTTTGCAGTGCCAGGTGTCAAAATTTGGGCTTCACACATACAATCATGAGTACTACTGCTTATCACATCTCTAGTCTAGATATCATTGTTGGAATGCCTTAAATGTATGCTTGATAATAAATATTGGCTAAAACCTTCATCTTCTTAAAGGTTTATTTATGTGAAAATAAGCAATTCTTCCATTGTATGCCTAAATATATAGTTCTCTTTGTGCTCAGTGAATTGTTTGAATCCCACCATAGCCTTTGCAACAGATTGGCCCTATATTGTTGACCACTTTTTAAAGATGTACTTGAAAAAAAGATAAAGTATCTTGCCAAAAGTTACACAGTTGGTTAAAGTAATTTCAGGCCACGTCCTAGTAAATTCTTTTGAGGTCTGATTGAACAGTGCTTTATGGAAACCCTGGGTTCTGAATTAGAGCTTCATGATGCTTGGCTGGGGAAGTGGTGCTGAACAAAACCGACAGCATCCTTACCATCATGCATTCACAGTTGAGTGCAAAAGACAGATCTTTAAGTCAATATGGTCCCATGTGGTAATTGCAGGTAAATGAACCCACTACGTGACATGTAGAATAGCAGGTCAAAAGGCCTTGACTCCTACAATTTTGGCTCCAAGTTCAGGTTCCAGATGGTAATTAACTCACCAAATTATCTAAGTCTGACCTATCTATGAACCTCATTTTCCTGTTTTCTACTTTCTTCTAAGATGTGAGTTGAAAGTTAAACTAATGATAGAGGCAGGCATGACGAAGGGTAACTTTGCCAAAATTCAAGAACCAATCCAAATAATCCTATAGGAGCTAAAGGGTTTGAAAGCAGAGATGCCTAGTAACAGAGAAGGCTGACAATGTGAACATTCTAAAACAACCAATAAAGAAAACTTTATATCATTTTCAGGACAAGTGAGGATAAAGAAAAAGGCTCAAAAGGTCTGGTTCATATTTGAGGAATCACTACTTAGTTGTGAAATAGATTAGAGAAGCACTTGAGTCCACAAAATTTAGGCCTGAATTAAGATTTATACTGGAAATATAAGAAAATTACAGGAAGGGAATCACAATATTTTTAGTGCATTTTCATCTTTATAATGATTCCTTTCAGAAGATATTTTATACCAAAGGTGCAGAGAGAGTTCCTCACATCCATTTGAAATATTGTCTTGAATGTTTTTAGGGAATTAAAGGAAATGAAAGAGAATAGATGGCAGATGATTTGAAATACATGAAATTGTGTCCTGAAATGCTCATCTCTCCAAGTAGCCATTCTATAAATTTTAATTCATAGCTACTCCTGACCAGCCCTCTTCTCTTTCACTTTCCTTTATCAGTTTCCTCTGCTTCCTTTCTGCCACCTGGTTTGCATTTTATTTAGTTTTGCTCACAGTTCTTTTCTCTCTATTTCCTCCAGGAATATAGTCACTAACTGTGGGCAATTTCTTCTCTATTTATTCTTTTTAATACCACACACAAAATGGCTTCAAAGTTTGGATAAGAATTTTTGGGTCATATATTGGCCTTTCAAATATTGATTTTACTATATTTTAACCATGAACAGTTAAAAATATTACTCGTTTTTCAAGTGTTCCATTTCCTTATCTCTACACTGAAACCTGCATCCCTGTAAGTTTTATGTGAGAATTAATTGTGATTGTATAGGACACATATATCAATTAGCATAGTCGCCTCACCTTACCCGCTGTACTATCCCCCTGGACCCAGTTTCTTTTCTTATAAATGAGTAATAAACATATGTATCATATATGCATTATCACATTTATATGTATCTCAGTTTCCTTTTTCACTCTTCTATTTTGCAGCACCTGGGTTCTTTTTAGCTTTTTGACTGTTGTGAACAGTGCTGCAATGATCATAAAAATTCAAATGTAATTTTTAATATACATTTTTGAATTCTCAAGATAGATGCCAAGATGTGAAACCACAATATCATATGGAAGCATAGTCATTAATTTTTGGATAGTTTTTATATAATTTTCATAGAGACTGAACAAGAGGGCAATACCAGAAACAGTGTATGAGAGGTCCTTCTTCCCACATTCTCTGTAACTCTGTATCTACTCCTTTTGATGTGTGGCAATCTCACTGGTATGAGGCAATAACTCAATGTCGTTTGACTTGATTTTTTTATTTGCATTTCCTTGATGATAAGCGATGAAGGGGACCTTTAAATATTTCTTTGTTATCTCTTTTTGCTTTTCTTGGGGGGAGTCATACCCAGCAATGCTCAGGGGTTTCTCCTGGCTTTGCACTCAGCAATTACTCCTGGCGGTGCTTTGGGGACCATATGGGATGCCGGAGATCGAGCCCGGACCGGCACAGCCAGCTGCAAAAGCCCTACCCACTGGACTATTGTTCCTTCCCCATCCTTTGGATATCTTGAGGCGGTTCACTTCTCTCTCCAATTTTTGATGCCTTGTTTTCTATATTGTTAAATTTTGTTACTGTCTTATAAATCTTGACTGTTTGTCCTGTGTGAAATGTGTGGTGAGTGAATATTTTCTCCAGTGGGATGTATTTTTATCCTAGCCATCCTTTCTTAAGCAGTGAGAAGCTTTTTAATTTGATGCAATATTATTTGTTTGTTTTGGTTGTTTTCTTGGCCAATGAGGTTTAATTATTGAAGATACCACTATTGTCAATGTAGAGATTTCTGCCTCACTTTTCCTCCTTGTAATTTATAGATTTATATCTAATATTGAGGCTTATAATCTATTTTGGATGAACTTTTATATAGGGTGTGAAATAAAGATCACACTCTATATAAATATCTTTATGAAATGGTGGGCTATCAAGCATCTGTATGGTCAGCATAGCCTTACCTGCATGTCTAATATAGCAGGTTAAGTGATGGAGTGATAGGGATAAGTGGGCTGCATGTCCTTTGTTATACAGATGTGGCTACCCCAGATTTTTTCAGTGCCAGTGGTCACAGAATTCCCAAGAGAAGTCTGGGATAAACCACAAGCATAAGTACTTTATAGCCCCAGCTTACATCATGGTTGCTAATGACCCATTGGTTAGAGAAAATCACCAGGCCAAGCTAGATTAAAGGAGTTGGAGAAATAGGCTTAGGCTTTGTAATAAAAGAACAACTGAGGAGAACCATATGTATCACAAAAAGGATTACTTTAAGTGAAAATACATAGAACCAGTGAGATACACAATATACACAGCTATGTACACAATGCATTACAATATATTACTAAAAGGATTCCTTAAAGGGAATCTACATGAGGCCAGCTATCAAGATCCCAGCTGGAAGTCAACTCACCACAGATGGTCCCAATTAAAAAATATTATAAAAAAGACCACTTGCAGAGATATGGGCAGGGTTAAAGAAACAAACAAGAAGTAGTAGAGGACCCTAAGACTAGCAACAGCAAGAAGCCATTATCACCTATAGGAATAAAGGGACAAAGGAAGGAATTTGAAACAACTGGGAATGTTCAGAATAGTGTTGGATAGGCAGCCCTTTGAGGTGGCTCTGAAGAAGGATGATGTATTTATTGAAAGTCGACATTAATAGAAGAAGAGGCTATTATTATAATATGAATATTCTTGACTTAATAGTGACAGACTCTCTGAAAAAGATTGTATACAAAATAAGATGGCTCTGAGGAAAAGTTGAACAATGATATACTAGGGTCTAGCATCACTTTCATCCCACATAAATATCCAGAACATGAGAATTGAACCCTTCTGTGACAGAGGGCTAGATATTGGTTGGCTATTGGATGTGGGTAACAAGTGGATACTAGTTGACCCTTTATGTTAGATGACTTCCTACACAGTCAAGCATGACATTCTGGGAAAAGTAGCAGAATTGAGTCAATAGAAGTTCATTATCTCAGAACTATGTGGGAATTCAATCAATTAATGTCCTATTATATAGTCACGGCAATAGCAGCACTCTCCCTTATTGCAGTTTCCCTTAGTCTAGCCCTCTATATTTTTCTGTGTCCTACACAACTAGAGTCAGTTTTCCTTCAAACAATAAATCAAGCACAAAAAATGTCTCAAGTATCTAGAATTTGTATCTTGTATGACATGAATTCAACTTTGGGAAACATACTTTCATAGGGACTTTGATATAGAACAGATTGTGATTGTAGGAACAAAAATATACACAAGGTTTAATCACTGCCCTCTGAGACTTGTTTAAAGAAACTATTGATAATAATCTGGAAGAAGTGAATATTTAAGAGTATCACTTGTATCACTTGTCTTCCCATAGTTCATAGATTTGCTCAAGCGGGCACCAGTAATGTCGCCATTCATTGGGAATAAGGTCCATTATTGTTACTGTTTTTGGCATATTGAATACACCACGGGTAGCTTGCCAGGCTCTGCCGTGGCTCTGGGTTCATCCCAGAGGGCCCAGTCCTTTTCTATGTCAGAACATCAACCATCCAGGGCCCCCGGGGCAGAGCCCTGGGTATAGACAAGCCTGTCTCCTGACTGCCACCTGCTGATGTAGTCAGGCACCACAGCCACACCTGCAACATCTCGAGGGCAGGGACTACTTAAAAGTACAGAAATATTCTTTATTTCTTTCTGTTCCCTACCTCTCATTTTCAGCACTTAAATGAAAATGTTCTTCTATCTGCCTGTGTTGTCCAAAAAATAAGGACCTATATAGAGGTGGAAAAAAGAAATACAGATTTCTGCTCAGCCTTGGGAAGCAGTTTCTCATACTCTTGGGCATATTAAAATGGATCAAGTTACCAGATGGAGAAGTATCTCTCCCATGCCAGAAGGGAGAGGTTTGGAACAATATAAGGATGATTTAAATATTAACAATGTCATGGATTTATATCTTCTTTCAAGTCTAAAGCTATTTTATCATGTGGATTTCAAATCTAGTATCATTTTACCTCTGCATACAATGTATATCTATATATGCAATCTTTGCATTATAAATTTGCAATATGCATAAGTATACACTTTTGTGTAAAAGTAAAGGGAATAGTTGAGTTCAGTAAAAGAAGAAGGTTTAGGGTCTAGTTTCTTTTTGTGTTTGGAGGGGAAAATGTTATGATTTTTCACTAGTGCAAAAATGATTTCAGTAAGGGAAGAGATATGATCAGAAATGAAATAAAATCCACCTAAGAGATCTATTGTTCTTAAAGCAATTTAATACAATTCTCACTTATTCATTAGAATAGGATGTCATAGATTATTTATTTGAATTATTGGTGTTAAAATTCAGTCTAGCTTGAATTTTAACACGACTTTCACCACTTCTTTAAAATGTACCTTATTTCAGACTAATCCAAGTTTAAAAATATGACTTTTATGTTATGTTGCTTATGAAGAATGAGATCTAGACCTTGAAGATGTTATAGATCATTTAGTTTAACCTTCTTTAATGTATTTTCTCTACAAATGGCCTCCTAGATCTGATCACACACATCACAAGAGAGTTACGACTTCTGGAGCAATGGCTTCATCTTAACAGAGATGATCTCCTTACTAACCTTATTTACCTTTTCAGACTCTACCATCTACTGAGGAATAGACTTTGTTTTAGTTTTCAACTTAGCAGGCAGTTTCTGTCAATATAGTTTGGGAAATAATGACCTTAAATATTTAGAAAACCTAAGCTAAGGCAGTCTCATCCTTGGCTATTTCAACACCATCTAAATCCAGGTAGTTCCCATGTCTTAGGTATAATATCTTCAGAGCCACCTCACTGAAAGACTAGAGTTAACCACATTCCCATGTAGAAATTTAAAACAACTTACAGAGGAAAAGAGGGACCACACTGTTGAGTGCAGACTTCTCTCCCAGAAATAAAATCTGTCCCAGCATAATTCCCTCATATTATTTTCCTCAAATCAAATTTTATTGGTCAACTGCTGAATTATAGTCTTAAAAATGCTACAGGCAAAAAAGTCATTTCTTTAATATCTTTGACATAGATCTATCTTTTTGAGGTTGCAATTTGATTTTCCCAAATAGTAAAGCCAAATATTTTTCCATTCTCTTATACTTTCTTCATATTTCATTGATCACAATTAGAATTTTCATAACTGGGCTCAAGAGATAGCACAAAGGTCTGGAACTCATTCATGAGTGAAAGACAAATTCGATCCCTGAAACCGTTTGGTCTCCAGAGGAATATCCCAGTGCGCCCATGGTTGCTCCATAACACTATCAATTGTGGCCTGGTGACTTGAACAACTCCAGAACACTCCTGCTTGCAGGACCTCCACATCCATAGTATCACCTGTCGTGAGTCTTGGTGCCCAAGTACCACTAGGGAAATACCACCCCTCTCACCCACCCCCCCAAAAATAAAACAAACCAGAATTTCTGCAATTTTCTTGGACTATTTCCAGGCAAAAATGGATAGAGAAAACAAATTCATGTGTCTCATTTACCTTTCTCTTGTCCCATGTATGCTTAGGAAAAGAATGTGTGAGGAACAACGTTAGGAGAAGTATACTGAAACAGGTCTCATTCTTTAATTCAAGCAACAAGTTTCACATTTTCTTGTTTATGTTTTTATGTTTGTGAGGCAAGAATGTCTTTATTTAAACTGTAAGATGTGAAGGGAGAGAAAGGGAGAATTACATGTGGGGTAGTGAACAACCCCGGATCATCAACAGCCACCCTGCAGCAGATTTTTTTTCAATCCGGCTCAGGTATGCTGAACCAGAGACTCTCAGACATGGGGCAGAGCTGCTACTTGCTCTCCCAGTGCCCAGCTGCTCATGAGGCACCCGGGAGGCATGGTGGGTTCTAGCCCTAGCCTGCCACCCCAGCTGAGCCTCACAACAAGCCAGACCACCCTCCCCCACTCCATGGGGCCCGCCATTTCCACATCGGACTTCCTTCTCGTCGCAACTCCATCCAGCAGACCAGACTATCATTGCCCGGCTCAGCCGCGCTTAGCAGCCGCACAGTTTATCAATACACCTTTATTTAAAGGTGACTACAACAATATGCCATCCACACGGCAAGCCTGGCAAGCTGCTCATGTAGTATTTGATATGCCAAATACCAGTCACATTTATATTAGGTCATTCCCGTGACCTAATATAATTGTTTGAGGCTCTTTTATGTTTCTGGAGCGGGTGGATGCCTTTGGATTCTACTAGCATGAGACGGGACATATGGAGATATTACTGGTGCCGCTCTAGCAAATAGGCGATAAATGGGAAGATAGTGATAGTGATAGATAGTGATAGTGAACAAAATTTTCTCCAGTTGGAAAAAGGCAAGCAGTGTAATAGGCAAGCAAACAAAATGCCTGTTCAAGGGAGAACGCTGCCTTGAAGGGCGAAAGCAAAGTCGCGTTCAACTTGGACAAATTTGTCATTTTTTAGTTATGGTGTCATGTTTGCACTTTTTTTCTGATTTTGTTCTGATTTCTTTTTCACTGGCTGAATAATTTAGTGGCCTGGCTTTTCTTATTTGAGAAGTGGAAATAATACCTGTTCCAAAAGTTATTCTGAAGATGAAAGTATAAATGTTTGCTTATGTGCCTAGATTACTTTTTTGTCATGTGGCAAAGTTTCAATAAGAACAGTATTATTAAATGACTGTCTTTGTGTCTATGAGGAATTGGCTTATATATATATATGTAGTATATATATAGTATTATGTACTATATATGTATATATATTTATATATATGTATATATACATATATAATACATAATTATATGTCCTGCCACCTGCCCTTTGAGGTATTGCAGGTGTGGCTGTGGTGCCCAGCTGTGTCGTCTGGTGGCAGACAGGAGACAGGCTTGTCTATACCGAGGGCTCTGCCCGTGGGCCATGGTTGATTCACCCAGTCCATAGAAAAGACTGGGTCCCTGGGATGAACCCAGAGCCACGGCAGAGCCTGGCAAGCTACCCGTGGTGTATTCAATATGCCAAAAACAGTAACAATAATGGACCTCATTCCCAATTTCCCAATGAAGGTGCATTACTGGCACCTACTCGAGCAAATAGATGAACAATGGGAAGACAAGTGATACAAGTGAGTGATAATTATATGTACAACATTCATTTCATTATATATAAATATATATATATATATATATATATATATATATATATATATATAATCTCCCTAAGTTTCTGAGACATTGGAACACTAAAGAACTGGTAAAGATTTTAAGCTTCCATCTTAATGGAGGCAAGATACTCTACCCCACCTATGGAATAGAGAACTGACAGTTTCTCAAGTTTCAAAGAAATCCGACATCTAAAGTGATTTTCAAGTGGTACAACACAGGGGCCTTATCACATGAATATGATCTCACTTATTTACTCATGCTTAGAAAGGGATTTTATCAACTCCCCTTTTGATTGTCAGACTTGATCCAATGATGATCCCACTCACATCTGTGAGAAACACCAAAAGACAGAAAACTGGGTGGATACAAGGTCTTGGAGGGAGATCTTAGCACCAAACAGCCATAAGTTGCTTTGCTGATGCTCTAATAGAGCCTTCCCAAGGAACCCCAAAGCCCTATTTTCGCATCTTTGAACAGATCTGAAAAAAAATTCCCTACTTTGGAATTCGCTTTATAAGAATGGAAGGTTTTATTTCTTTCTCTTTTAGCAAGGCTGCTAAGGTTTTTGAAGCCTCAACTTGAAGGAAATTCCCAGGACCCTCTGAGCTAGCATTCCTCGGCCTTTTTCACATGTGAACAGGCACCTGGCCTGCATACTCACCAAGGGGCACTGCGTACTGACCCAGAGGTACTGCATACTGACCCAGAGGTACTGCATACTGACCCAGAGGTACTGCATACTGACCCAGAGTAATTTCATATTGTCCCAGAGGTAATGCATACTGACCCAGAGTAATTGCATACTGACCCAGAGGTACTGCATACTGACCCAGAGGTTCTGCATACTGACCCAGAGGTACTGCATACTGACCCAGAGGTACTGCATACTGACCCAGAGGTACTGCATACTGACCCAGAGTAATTGCATACTGACCCAGAGGTACTGCATACTGACCCAGAGTAATTGCATACTGACCCAGAGGTACTGAAAGGTGCTGAAGCTTGGTTTTGAGCCTTTGTACTCCTGTGGCCCTGCACAGCACCAGTGGTCGAGATCACAGCTCTAAGCAACATTGTTTTCTCTCTACCTGTGAATATTTCCATGTTTGGCCAGCCCATCACCTCTGACTCTTGCTTCCCTTTCTTTACACCTGCAGACAGCGACAGGTAGGTGACAGAAAGGCCCCTCCTGGGATGCACACCACTGTCCAAAAGCACGCACACTTGGGCATTCTCAACTCAGCTCATCTTAGAGAAAAAAAAGCAAAACAACGCAGAGTGCTCGATTCTCCTGCCTCGAGCCAGTTACTGAAGATGGTAAGATGGGAGAGTGGCAGAGCCAGAAAAAGAAGCCGCCCTGACTCTGCCAAGCGTGAGCTCCTGCTGCCAATGACAAGTCTTTGTGTGTAGACAGTCTGTGCTGAGACTAGACCTGCTTTTAGCACCGCATCTGCCCGGGGCTCTTTCCCAGTATAGAGCGCTGCTCCCCATCCCGCCCCTGAGGATAGCACCTCCCGGTTCCCTCCCGGCCCTCTGTGACAGCTTCCTGTCAATTGAGTCTCCCCCACAAGTCTTTTTTTGACAAATCTCAAAGATGCAACAGCTGGTCACCCTTCAAGACTTGCACATGTCTCTGTTGCCACTTACTCAGATTTCTTTCTTCCTCATTGATTTCTTTCCCATTTTCCTTCTTCTATTTTGTGGATATCAACTAACAGTTTGCATTCTCTTACATTGCTCAGTTCTCTTATTTAAAATTTCTACCTTGTGGCAACTTCTGCACATATGGGCCTTCCAATTATAAAGTTATAAAGAACAATAATAGATACTTACTTGCCTCAGTTAAAATTCTGTCATACTGTTCAAAACTTATTGTTTGTGCCTGCACTTGTGTTACAACTTCTCTCAGAGGGAAGCACCTGATTGAGGGATTGAATTGTTCCAAAATCACTTGTATCACTTGTCTTTCCATTGATCATCGATTTGCTCAAGTGGGCACCAGTAATGTCTCCAGTCATTGGGAATGAGGTCCCTTATTGTTATTTTTGGCATTAATTTTGGCATATTGAATACACCATGGGTAGCTTGCCAGGCTCTGCCATGGCTCTGGGTTCATCCCAGGGGGCCCAGTCTTTTTCTATATCAGACCATCAATCAACCAGGGCCCACGGGGCAGAGCCCTCAGTGTAGACAAGTCTGTCTCCTGTCTGCCACTTGTCAATGCAGCTGGGCACTGCAGTCACACCTGAAACACCTCAAGGGGGCCCATAATGGTGGCCCTTATGGTGTGGGGGTTCCTCTGACTTCTTGCGAGGCTCTGCTGGGATGACGGGCCAGAGCTAGAACCCACCTTCCCTCCCTGGGCGCCTCATGATCAGCTGGTCACATGGAGAGCCAGAAGCAGCTCTGCCCCATGTATCTGAGTCTCTGGATCAGGCATACCCGGTCTTTTATACAGCATATCTTTTTTTATTAGTTTGTAGTAATACACATTTCATATTACAAAAGCAATTTAGTGAAATAATCTTCTGATATTTGAGTATTTATATTTATTTTATTTTTCCCCAATTGTATCTTATTAAAACACTGAGATTAAAGAAGTTATTCATAGCTGGGTTTTAGACATAAAATGCTTCATCACTTAACCTCTACCAGTGTCAACTTCCCTGTATTAGTGTTCCCCAGCTCCCTGGTCTGCTCCCTCCTCATTTTGCCATCTCAACAGTCACCTTTTAAAGTATGGCTATTAAAGTTTCTGTAACTTGATGTTCAGGATATTGAGTCTGTTTGGATTTGGGCATTTTGGTCTATCATTGTACTTTGGCTCTGTACCTTTGCTTCTCATCTGACTCTTCTTTCCCATCCCCCTCCTGTAGCCCTCTTTCCTTCTCTTTCCTACACTTTGGGACCAAGGGAGATAGAGGCATCCCCCTTTAAGCCATTCTTCATCCAGTAACTCTAAGTAACACATAAGAGTGGATCATCCCTAGCTTATCCTTCTCCTGGCTTACTTCATTTTACATGATCTTTCATTATTTATTGCAGCACTTCATACTGTAGCTTACATATCCTACAACAGATCAGTCTAGTTGTCCAACAACAGGTCAATGGATCATGAAGATGTGTGTATATACACAATGGAATATTATGCACCTATAAGCATATTGAAATTACACAATTTGCTGCTATGGATGAAATTATGATAGTTATTATTTATTTTTATTCATCCAACATGGTTTGTAATGCTGCAATCTAGTTTCAACCAATGTTTCAACTCCAAGCTCTGCACTCGTGTCAGTATCTTTCCATGCAGGAGACCAAAAGTTCTTTTCGCATCTCACTTGCCTCCTTAGAAAACCCGTTATTTAAAATATGCTTGCTCCAGTTTGGTTCACATGTTTACAATAGTTAACTCTTAAAGATTAATGTACATCGTTACCCATGTCTACCAAAATGTCCAAGATACTTGCCTAATGCCTTTCTATTATTCCACTTTGCCTCCTCATTATCACTTTTATTCAAATTCTTCCTTGGGCACTCCAATTTCTATAATCCAGAGTCAGGAAATTACCATCATTTGATACCTTCATTTCCTTGTTTAATCAATCAATGTACCATAGAGATACACTTGTATCACTTGTCTTCCTGTTGTTCATCGATTTGCTAGAGTGGGCACCTGTAACATCTTCATATGTCCTGTCACATGCTAGTGTAGCCCAAGGGCAGCTGCTCGCTCCAGGAACATGAAGAGCCTCAAACCATTAGTTCAGGTCATGGGAATTAGGTCTATAATTGTTACGGTTTTTGACACATCAAATACGACACGGATAGCTTGCCAGGCTCTGCCATGTGGGTGGGATACTAAGAGATACACTACAGAAGGGGTAAATAAGCATTCATTTAAATATATATGCATACCTTTGTTTATTTCAGTGCTTAATAAAATAACCTGAATATAGAAACAACCCTAATGTCTAAATAAATATGAACAGATAAATAAGTTATGGTGTATATACAAGCTGTGGTAAGGGCTTATTCCTGGCTTTGTGCTTAAGATTCACTTCTAACTGTCCTTAGGGAACCATTTGGGGCATTTAGGGACAAAACCAGGCCCAGTTTTATGCAGAACTTGCACCTTAAATGGTGTACTCTTTTTCTCCCTTAATTAATATATGTACCTATATAATAACCATCAATCTAATAGCACAAGATATTTGTGCTACATCTGAACCCTTGAGAATGAGAATAGGCTCTGGCTCAGTGCTTGTCACCCTCATGTGTCATGGACATCTGGATCTTGAGTTTATCAGTCTCCTACATTTCTTTGTATCTTCTTGTATTGTGCATTCAGTATAGGGAATTTTCCTGCTTATGGTGACTGACCACTTCAAAAGTGGTCTAAACAGCAGCTCACTAGATTTTGATCTCATATATCTTTATTTCTATATTGGTAAATTAAAATATAACTAGACATATTTGATTGAATTAATGTTTGATTGTCTCTATTATTGAAACATATTCATTTTAATTGTTGCTCTAAATATGAATAGATATATTTAAAAATTAAATATGCATTTCAACAATTGCTTTTCTTTTTTATGGGTGGGGGCATTTTGCTGTGCCCAAGACTTAATGCTCAGGAGTCATCCATTGTCGGGGAGCACCGCCGGGATCCCTGACAGTGTCGGGAAGCGAGTTCCCTTCTACCTCCAAAGCCGGCGGGGGAATGGATGAAGACTCAGGAATCCGATGCAGTCTTAAAAGGGCTTTACTATCACAGGATCCAATATACAATCCAAGAACGGGGGAAAACCTCCGGACTCTGGGTTCCCAGCTAAGCCCCGGACAGGTGTAGGTCAAGATGGCTGCCACCATGTGTTAAGGCCCAACAGAGAATGGAGAGGACGGAGAAGCAAAACGCCAAGGGAAGCCGAAATGGCAAAAAGGGAAAATGAGAGAGAGCTGCTTTTGTCTTGCAGCTAGAAATCCACCCAAACTCCTTTTTATCTTTTTATCTAGAGATGAAAACAGGAAAATAGCTTTATAGAAATGTAGCAACTTCAGGAGACCATGGGCTATTTACAAGGACCCAGAGTTAATTAAAAGCCTCCTAGCGGAACCTATAAGCTAAATGTAACTTCTGCTGGCAGGAAGGATCAAATGCCCTCAGGTAATTTCTCGAAGCACCTCTCCTAATGTCTTGAGCCAAAATCTGCCTGGAAATGCCTTTATAGGGTAGAGAAAGGGGTTTCTGAGATGGCATGTCTCTGTACCAAAGACTACTACTAATGCCAGTTAAATATTTCTCCAAGCCTTCGAAAGAGTCTCGTCTACTTCACGGTAGTTTTGTGTTTTAGTTGCCTTTGAGTTATCAGGGAGCCATGCTTGCTTGCTTGGGGGCAAACAGTATTTCTCTCTGGTCTAATTACTTAGAGATCCAAAGTGGCCAGGCAAATATGCTGGTAAGATCTACCTAGTCCCACGATGATTGTGGTAGCATGAGAGAATATTTATACCAGCCAGTACAGAATACATGGTCAGATAAGACTGCCACATTCAGACTACCCCCTTATCTATGAAGTGACCGGCAAGAGGCAATCCAGGGCAGATGCAGAGGCCTAGGTGTCCTGCAACAATCCATGGTGGTGTTCAGGGAACCATATGTAGTAAAAGCACCTTACACCGCATGATTTTTCTGGCCAAAAAATAATTCCACTGAACAGAGCTACACTAGAACTTGTAAGAAAACTTCTTTTCTTACATTGCTGGTTCCTAAGTTTTGTATATATTCATCTACTAAATATTCTGTACTGTTTTGTGAAGTCATTATGCCATTCTACTCCTTATCTTTGTTCATATCAGGGATCAGAGTTCGGAAGAATGCCCATATTGTTTTCCAAAAAGGGCTAGACCAATCGGCACTCCCACCAACACTGAACGAGAGTCCCTTTTCCCCAGCATCCACTCCAGCACTGATTGTTCTTGTTGTTTTAGATGTGCGCCAGTCTCTGCGGTGTGAAATGGTACCTCATTGTTTTGATTTTCATCTCCCTGATGATTAATGAAGAAGAGCACTTTTCATATGCCTTTTGGCCATTCTAATTTCTTCTTTTTGGGAAGTTTCTGTTCATTTCTTCTCACCATTTTTTGATGGGGTTGGCCATTTTTTTTTCTTGTAAGTGCCACCAGAGCCTGATATACCCTAGATATTAACCCCTTGTAATATGGGTATTGGGTGAATATCCTTTCTCACTCTGTGGATTGTCTTTGTATCTTGGTCACCATTTCTTTTGAGGTGCAGAAGCTTTTCAATTTTATATAATCCCATTTGTTTATCTTTCATTCCATTTGCTTGGTCAGTGGTGTTACATCTTTGAAGATGCATTTACTTCGATGTCATAGAGCATTTTTCCTATGTTTTCTTCGATGTACCTAAAGTTTTTTATTTAAAAAGCCAGAAAGTAAATATCTGTCCTTAGCACCAAACAGAAAAATTAAGCAACACTTCTTCATGCAAAACCAATAGTTTTTTATTATTTTAATTAAAAATAAAGTATTAAGCACTCCTGAATGTTGGGTTGTATAGGCAGGTGACAGGCCATATTTAGCTCATGAACTGGAATATGTCGACCCATGTATTCTATCATTGCGAATACATATGTAAGTTATATTTTATTTTTGCTAGTTCTATGTTTCCCAAATAATGTTTTACTATAATTTTAATTTGCTTTGTTCCTTTGTTAATAAGGATACAGCTCAATGGTCTGTTATATTTTCCTTTCTGTGAAATGCTATTTTAATTCTGTTGCCTATTTTAATTGATCTGGTAATATTTTTTTTAGGCAATGGAGCTGCACTTGTCTGAGAGAAATGATTGCAATGAATGTTCTAAGATCAGAGAGCCAGAAAGAAACAGAGCAGGGACCCAGGCTTTTCATCTCTTATAATGGTTTTGTGTTCTCATTAAAAACAGAACAAACTTTAACAGTGTTGTAATCATTTTCCACTTTCATTTAATACTGATGTTTCTTTCACAGCTTTTTCTTTGTAGCTTCTAATAGGTTCCAGAATGCCAGTTTGGATAAGAATAGCAGCTTTTGGACGGGTGAGATTTGCTTTAGGCATTGCACAGCCATGTAGCTGATTTTCTCAAAGCTGCTTTCTACTGTTCTTCCTTTCATCCTAATCACAAAAACCTAATAATAAAGAAAAAGCATTTTTATCAACTACAAAATTTGATTCCCATGCTGTCTTGTATCTGCTCAGTGGAACTTTGGGTGAATCTATTTTTCTCTTGATGTTCTCCTAATATTCTTTTTTATTATGCCTCAATTTTAGGCTCAGTATACAATAGGGAAGTAGTCACTTGAAGTCAAATAAGTAAGAAAGTTTCTGGTTTCTCAAAGACATCTTTGAGCACCTGTTCCAATTTTGTACTATTTCCAGATATCTTATTAATAAAGAAAAAATAAAACCTCTTACCACTAAAGAAAGTGCCTGTGCTAGATTTCTGCCAAAGCAGCTGAAGACAACTCTTAAGAAAACTGATGAAACTAGAAACACAGACTTACAGAAAGTCTATTTCACATCTTCATGACTTTTAGTAAATCATTTTTCTGGAAAAGAAAATTATTGAGAAGATACATTATGATGTCTATAGAACTGATCAAAGAAATAGTCTGTTAAAATTGAGATAAATTATAAAGAATAAACATAGCCCTTTTCTTCATTTATGTATCAGATGAAAAAGTAAAGACAGCTATTAGAGTGCTTCTAATATCTTAGCTAGAATGTATCTAGGATAACAGAAGGAATTATTGTGGTATAGGAAAAAAGTATAAAAATTGAACTTTGCCTAGAAAGACGTTCTCAAATTTTGACTGCCATTACAAAGTCAGTGGCTTTGGTTATATGGACTTCACTGGTTACCTTTATTTTTTAATTATTTATTATACCACTTGATCACTTTATCACTTGAATCCCCTTATTCATCAATTTGCTCGAGCGGGCACCAGTAACATTTCCATTGGACCCTATCACGTGCCAATGTAGCCCAATGGCATCTGATGGATTCAGGAATATGAAGAGCCTCAAACAGTTCCTTCAGGGTCTTGACAAAGAAGTCTGACCATCTTGTAGGTGGGCGGCCACGTGATCTTTTGACACCCCGTGGGATCCAGTCGGTACCGGCTCTAGTCCAACAGTTGTCTCCAAATCGCATTACATGTCCAGCCCATCTGATTTTCGATGCCTTGGCAAACGAGACAGCGTCCCTGATTCTGGAATAGCGATGGAGGTCAGAACTCCAGATTCCTTCTCTCACTTGAGTGAGGCGTGATATTCCAAGCATATCTCTTTTGATTCCTCTCTGGGAGACCCGAATAGCATTCTCATCCTTGCATTCATAGGGCCCAAGTCTCTGAGGCGTATGTTAATGCAAGGAGAATGGTGGAGTCAAAGAGATGTGCCCGGAGGAATGCCCATATTGTTTTCCAAAAAGGGCTGGACCAGTCAGCACTCCCACCAACAGTGGATCAGAGTTCCTTTTTCCCCCATGACCGAAAAACACATAGCAGAAACACTATCTGTACTTCTTTATTCATCTCTGCACTATTCACTATAGCTAGAATCTGGAAACAACCTAAATGCCCGAGAACAGAGGACTGGCTAAAGAAACTGTGGTTCATCTACACTATGGAATACTATGCGGCTGTCAGAAAAGATGAAATTATGAAATTTACCTGCAAATGGATGGACATGGAGACTATCATGCTGAGTGAAATTAGTCAGAAGGAAAAGGACAGATATAGAATGACTGCATTCATTAATACGACATAAATAGATACAAGTGTTTTACTAAATGTGGGAAATGGTAATGGCAGATTAAAACTCACCATTGAATATACACAAAGAGACTTAAGTGATAAACTCTAAATATCTGCAGGGCTAGACACAATGTGTAAAAGAAGAGGGAGAGAGATGCAGAGACAGAGAGAGAGACAGAGAGAGAAAGAGAGGAAACTGGGGTACCTGCAGTTGAGGCAGCATGGGGGTGGGCGGGGGCGGGTGGGGTGCATTGGTGGTGGAGATGGGGCACTGGTGGAGGGATGGGTGCTGGTGTGCTGTATTGCCAAGAACCAATTGTGAACACCTTTGTAATTGTATGTTTCACGGGGGTATAATAAAAATTTTTTATCAGATCATCGAGTTCCACCCTGCAGCAGTCATTTTTAAATCCGGCTCAGGTATGCCGGTCCAGAGATTCACAGACATGGGGCAGAGCTGCTACTTGCTCTCCCTTGCCCAGCTGCTCACGAGGAGCCCAGGAGGGATGGTGGGTTCTAGCCCTGGCCCGCCACCCCAGCAGAGCCTCGCACCAAGCAAGACGACCCCCCACTCCATGAGGGCCTCCATTTTCCACATCGGGACTTCTCTGTCATCAGAACTCCACCCAGCAGACCAGCCTATCACAGCCCGGATCATCGAGTTCCACCCTGCAGCAGTCTTTTTTAAATCCGGCTCAGGTATGCTGGTCCAGAGATTCACAGACATGGGGCAGAGCTGCTACTTGCTCTCCCTGTGCCCAGCTGCTCATGAGGTGCCCAGGAGGGATGGTGGGTTCTAGCCCTGGCCTGCCACCCCAGCAGAGCCTCGCAACAAGCCAGACGACCCCCCACTCCATGAGGGCCTCCATTTTCCACATCCGGACTTCTCTCTCATCAGAACTCCACCCAGCAGGCCAGCCTATCACAGCCCGACTTGCACGGTCGCTTGCGGCAGTGCGGTTCATCAATAAATTCTGGACTTAGAGATGACTACAAGAGTATGCTACCTGCACGGCAGAGCCTGGCAAGCTACCCGTGTTGTATTTGATATGCCAAATACCAGTAACAATTATAGACCTCATTCTGGAATGGATTGAGGCTCTTTATGTTCCTGGAGCAAGCAGATGCCCTTGGGCTCTACTAGCATGAGGCAGGACATATGGAGCTGTTACTGGGGCCCCGTCGAGCAAATCGATGATGAGCGGGAAGACAATGATACAGTGATAATAAAAAAAAATTTTAAAAAGAGATGTGCCGGAGCCGGAGATTCTTTGTCCTTTTAGCCATTTCTTTGATGCCTTTGACGCTCCCCCATCTGCCTGTTGTCTGTCATCTACAAGTTGTTTACATGAGTCATCCTGAACAGGATTGGCAGAGCACTAGATGAAGGACAACCATGCAAGCAAGCTGGCTTCCAGAAATGATTCAGCTCAATCGACCATATCCACACAGTAACCAAGCTCATTGAGGTTTGTAGGGAGTACAAGATGCCGCTCTGTCTCACGTTCATTGATTTACAGAAAGTCTTTGATTCTGTGGACACTGAAGCAGTCATTGAAGCCCTAGCTAAACAGGGTGTTCAAACCCAATACATCAAGATCCTTCGTGAGCTGTATTATGGATTCACCACCAGGATCTCACCATTCTACAAAGAAGTGATCATTTATGTCAAAAGAGGGGTTCTACAGGGTGATACCATTTCACCAAAACTCTTCAGTGCCACCCTCAAGAACATCATGAGACAATTAGAATGGGAAGGATCACTTGATCACTTGAATCCCATTATTCATCGATTTGCTCGAACCTCAAACCATTATATTAGGTCTCGGGAATGACCTAATATAAATGTGACTGGTATTTGGCATATCAAATGCTACACGAGGAGCTTGCCAGGCTTGGCGTGCGTGTGTCATACTGTTGTAGTAACCTCTAAATAAAGCATTTATTGATGAACCGGGCTGTTATAGTCTGGTCTGCTGGGTGGAGTTGTGACGAGAGGGAAGCTGCTAGCTGCTACTTGCTCTCCCATTATACCACACAGAAATATACAATTACATTCAGTTATACAGTGTTCCAGTACCAATCCTTCCACCAGTGGCCTATTTCCACCACTGACATCCCTAAATTCCTCCCACCTCCCACAGCCTTCCTCTATAGCAGCACTTTTCCTTTTCTTCTCTCTCCACCCCCTCTCTGCTTCCACATCGTGGCTTGCCATAAAGTAAGGATAATAATGTTTTTATACAGCACTAGCTGAGGTGGAGTGCCAGGTAACTTTAAATCTCCACCCATGGAATAAGAAGTCAATGTAAATGGAATGGCTGGGGGTGGGATATGGTAGCAGATAAGAGAAAGTCCCAAGCACCATCTCTCTCTCAGAACATGCTCTCTGGACTTTCTCTCTGGATCAGGTAGGGCAGCATGCCCCAATATAGCGCCCAGGACATATAGTCCTCACAGTGCCAGGTAGGGACAGATACAGGTAGACCTTGATGTCCAGGAAAACTCAGGCCCAGGCAAGGTTGAGATGCCCAGTTAGTGACAAGGTACTGAGAACAGTCTCACCCACTTTCACAGGGCTCTGGCCAGAGACAAAGTAAAGCCAGGGAAAGGACTACAGGGACTGCCAGGGTACAGTTTCGAGACCCAGACACAGGTACAGAGCAGTGGGATATTGCCCATGAGCATGTGGCCACAACCAGAGCCTGGAAAAGCATCCAAGGGACAGAGAGAGGTGCAGGGAAAGGACCTGGCCATCATTCAGAGGAGGCGAGAAGACTTCCTGGGGCAGGACAGGGAAGTTGTTCACAGTATTGGGCAGCATCAGGGACCTGCATATAAGAGAGGCCTGGAAACCTGGGGAGGGACCTGGACAAATTAAATTTTAATTTTTTGAGTTTTGTACGTAAATCTTTTGTACAATTTTCCAGGACCCACCAGCACAGGAAAATCCACTTTCACGAAAGAGTTATCACTATCACTATCACTATCTTCCCGTTCATCATCTATTTACTAGAGCAGGCACCAGTAATATCTCCATATGTCCTGTCTCATGCTAGTAGAACCTAAAGGCATCCGCTTGCTCCAGGAACATAAAGAGCCTCAAATCATTATATTAGGTCATGGGAATGACCTAATATAAATGTTACTGGTATTCGGCATATCAAATATGACACGAGCAGCTTGCCAGGCTTGCTGTGCAGGTGGCATACTCTTGTAGTCACCTCTAAATAAAGCATTTATTGATGAACCGTGCAGCTGCTAGCAGCCACGCGAGCCAGGCTGTGATAGTCTGGTATACTGGGTGGAGTTGTGACGAGAGGGAAGTCCGGATGTGGAAAATGTCAGCCCCCATGGAAGAGGGGTGTCGTCTGGCTTGTTATGAGGCTCTGCTGGGGTGGCAGGCCAGGGTTAGAACCCGCTATGTCTCCAGGGTGCCTCATGAGTTGCTGGGCACAGGGAGAGCAAGTAGCACCTCTGCCCCATGTCTGAGAGTCTCTGGTTCAGCATACCTAGGTCGGATTGGAAAAAAAAACTGCTGCAGGGTGGGTGTCGATGATCCAGGCTATGATAGTCTGGACTGCTGGGTGGAGTTGTGAGGAGAGGGAAGTCCGGATGTGAAAAATGGCGGGCCCCATGGAGTGGGGGGGGGGGGGGGTCGTCTGGCTTGTTGTGAGGCTCTGCTGGGGTGTCAGGCCAGGGCTAGAACCCGCCATGCCTCCCAGGCGCCTTATGAGCGGCTGGGCACAGGGAGCAAGTAGCAGCTCTGCCCCATGTCTGAGAGTCTCTGGTTCAGCATTCCTGGGCCGGATTGAAAAAAAAAACTGCTGCAGGGTGGGTGTTGATGATCCGGGCTGTGATAGACTGGTCTGCTGGGTGGAGGTGTGATGAGAAAGGAGTCCGGATGTGGAAAGCGGCGGTCCCCATGGAGTTGGTGGGCGGGGGGGGTCATCTGGCTTGTTGTGAGGCTCTGCTGGGGTAGCAGTCCAGGGCTAGAACTTGTCATGCCTCCTGGGTGCCTCATGAGCAGCTGGGCACAGGGAGAGCAAGTAGCAGCTCTGCCCCAACAATGAAAGAGTTGTTTGTATTAAATTATTTTTCTACAGCCAGCACTTCCCTTGGATTCTCTTTCTTCTATAGGAGTAAATTTGATTTTTTTCTTTTTGGGTCACACCTGGTGATGCTCAGGGGTTACTCCTGGCTCTTTGCTCAGGAATTGCTCCTGATGGTGCTTGGGGGACCATATGGGATGCCGGGGATCAAACCTGGCTCAGTCGCATGCAAGGAAAATGCCTTACCCTCTGTGCTATCACTCCGACCCCATAGGAGTAAATTTGTTAAAAGAAATAAGCACACATTTGCAAAGGAACAATCATTGTAGGATGTAATGAATCCTAAAATAGCAAAAAACCTCGAGAATCTTTCATAATGGAATGACTATGATGAAGAACTAAAGAAGAAACATTTATGATTATTTATGTTAAGTTGATACTTGGGCGACTATTACAACAGCCTGCTCTCATCAGTACCTTCTTATGCTCTGTTCACCTCTTAAATCCACTCATTCTTCCAGTAGTAATACTATTTTCACAGAGATGCTTTTCTGTTTTGCTCTCTTCATTGTGAGTTATCTCTGATTTGCCTCTTCATTTTTTTCTTTCCTTTTTTTTAGAGTGTCACTTGTATCACTTGTCTTCCCATTGTTCATGGATTTGCTCGAGCTGGTGCCAGTAACAACTCCATTTGTTAGGAATAAGGTCCATCATTGTTACTGTTATTGGCATATCAAATAAACCACGGGTAGCTTGCCAGACTCTGCCGTGGCTCTGGGTTCATTCCAGGGGGCCCAGTCTCTTTCTATGTCAGACTTTCAACCATCTAAGGCCCAGGGGCAGAGCCCTGGGTATAGACAAGCCTGTCTCCTGTCTGCCTCCTGCCAATGCAGCCAGGCACCACAGCCACACTTACAACACCTCAAAGGGCAGCTATACACTTGCTAGTCTGAAAAATTAAACTACTCATGACATGAAACAAATATTACTATAGTCTTAGTTCTTTCATGATAGTGTATTATATCATTTTGTTAGAAAATCACTGTCTTCCCGTTCATCTTCGATTTGCTCGATCGGGCCCCAGTAACATCTCCATATGACCTGTCTCATGCAAGTAGAGCCCAAGGGAACCTGCTTGCTCCAGGAACATAAAGAGCCTCAAACCATTCCATCAATTCATGGGAATGAGGTCTATAATTGTTACTGGTATTTGGCATATCAAATACTACACGGGTAGCTTGCCAGGCTCTGCCGTGCGAGTAGCATACTCAGTAGTCTTTTTTTTTTTTTTTGCTTTTTGGGTCACACCCAGCAATGCTCAGGGGCTACTCTTGGCTCTGCACTCAGGATTTACTCCTGGCGGTGCTCGGGGGACCATATGGGATGCCGGGGATCGAACCCAGACGGCATGGGCCGGCTGCATGCAGGGCAAACGCCCTACATGCTGGGCTATTGCTCCGGCCCCTGTTAGAAAATAAACAGACATTTTAAAGCTATAAACATAATGATGGAAATCTTACAAGCAAACTTTCATTTAACATTTTTTCTAAAATGTGAAGCAGTCTTCTTCATATAAAGTCTTACTTATATAATCACTATCTATCACTATCTTCCTGTTCATCATCTATTTGCTCAGGTGGGCACCAGTAATATCTTCATATGTCCTTTCTCATGCTAGTAGAGCCCAAGGGCATCTGCTTGCTCCAGGAACGTAAAGAGCCTAGAACCATTATATTAGGTCATGGAAGCGAACTAATATAATTGTTACTGGTATTTGGCATATCAAATACAACATGGGCAGCTTGCCAGGCTTGCCAGGCTTGCCATGAGGGTGGCATACTCTTGTAGTCACCTCTAAATATAGCATTTATTGATGAACCACGGAGCAGCAAGCAGCCGTGCGAGCCTGGCTGTGATAGGTGATAGGCTCGTCTGCTGGGTGGAGTTCTGAAGAGAGGGAAGTCCAGATGTGGAAAATTGTGGCCCTCATGGAGTGGCGGGGGGTTCGTATGGCTTGTTGTGAGGCTCTGCTAGGGTGGCAGGCCAGGGCTAGAACCCATCATACCTCCGGGGTGCCTCGTGAGTGGCTGGGCACAAGGAAAGCATGCATATTTTCTGTTCAATCTTTCCCATTCTACTCTTTATTGTATTGATGTCCACTTGGCTTAGAAGCAACATTCCATTTTTGAATTTTCCAACCTGTCCAATACGTCCACTTGATAAAATACTAAGAGCTGATCTCTTCTTTTTGAACTTCCTGTCTTCCTGCCCTTTCCTCTTCTTTTTCTTGAAAATATCTGTGTCCTGGGTCATTATCTTTTCTTCTTCCTTGGCTACCTATTGTTTTTTGATTCTCTCCTGCAAACCTTATAGTTTATATAACTATTTTGGGGAGCCTAGCATTCAGCATAATGGCACATTACTGCTCCAGGACTCTTCTGTTTCCTTTTCCATAGCCAGTGATCCCAAACTGGTGCACTTCCAAACGAACCTTTTCTAGTTTAAATTCTTGCATCTGGGGCCGGAGCGATAGCCCAGCAGGTAGGGCATTTGCCTTACATGAGGCAGGCCCATGCCGGCCGGGTTCGATACCCGGCATCCCATATGGTTCCCCAGCACAGCCAGGAGTAATTCCTGAGTGCAGAGTCAGGAGAAACCCCTGAGCATCGCCGGGTGTGACCCAAAAAGCAAAACAAAAAACAGTAAATTTTTGGATCTCCAAATCTTTCTCAGGAATAGCTGCTTTGGCATCTGTGTTCTCGTTGTCATCTAGCTTCTGCTTTTTTTTTTTAATTTCTGCTGTGAAATTCCTCCACTTCTACTTGTTCCCTGTTGTTTTTCCTGGAAAAAAGGATTCTACAGCATGAGAAAAGTCACCAGTTTCCCTTCAGCAGAAGCACACTGTACCTAATCTCTGAGCTCCCGGAAGAAGCTGGCCACACTCTTTTTCTGGCCCTTCCTGGGACCTTCCTGAGCAGGGCGGACTCTGCCACCGAGGCTACCCATGTCCCTTCATATCTCTTCTAATTTTCTCTTTGCTTTCCCAACCTTTTCTGTTTGGCTTCCTCTTTCAATTTCCCAAAGTCATAAAGGTTCTGGAGCAGAGTGTGCAGCAGTGTCTGTGTGCTGGAAGGCGTGGATGACTTCTGCCCTGGTGCCACAGTGGTACTCATGTTTCATTCCTGATTCTCTGATTCTGCATTCAGGAATTCAGGAATTATTCCTCTCAGGCTTGGGGAACTGTACAAGGAACTAGGATCAAACCTGGGTTGGCCGCATGCAGGGCAAGAGCCTAGCCACTGTATATTCCTCTGCATTCTTCTTCATTTTTAAAATTATATCACTGTATCACTATATCACTGTCTTCCCATTTATCAGTAACATCTCCATATGCCCTGTCTCATGCAAGTAGAGCCCAAGAGCGTCTGCTTGCTCCAGGAACTATAAAGAGCCTCAAAAAATTCATCAGGTTATGGGAATGAGGTCTATAATTGTTACTGGTATTTGACATATCAAAAATTATATATCGCTATATAAATGCAGGTTTGAATGCTCTTTGACTAGAAAGCAGTTTTTCCTGAACAGAATTTATTGATTCCCAACTATTATGATTTATGATTGCATATGTCCTTGTAAATAACTAAGTTTAAGGCATAATTTATATACTTGTATATATTTGCATACTGTTTAAAAGTACCAGTTGTTTCACTTGTCTTCCTGTTGTTCATTGATTAGCTCAAATGGACGCCAGCAATGTCTTCATTCTTTGGGAATGAGGTCCATTATTGCTATCGTTTTTGACATATTGAATACTCCACGGGCAGCTTGCCAGGCTGTGCCATGGCTCTGGGTTTATCTCAGGGGGCCCAGTCTTTTTCTATGTCAGACCATCAACCATCCAGGACCCACGGGTCAGAGCCCTGGGTGTAGACAAGCCTGTCTTTGATGCTGTCTGCCACCTGTTGGCGCAGCCGGGCACCACAGCCTCACCTGCAACACCTCACGGGACAGGCGTTATATACATTTTACAAAACAATTTTTGTAATAAAATTGATTAAAGAAAGTAACAATAGGAAAATAATAAAAAATAAATTATATTCATTGGATCACACTATATTTATAATATTGTAACTTTATATCATCTATTTATATCTATTTTATCTGTTAGCATTTACACCAATATTGTTTTTATAACGATGTTCATGAGAAATGAACTAGTTCCAGAGGCCCCATTCACTCTCAATGGAACAAATATCTCTGAATGCAGCAGTTATGTGTACCTAGGTAGAGAACTCAACATGATGAGCGACCTAAAACCTGAGCTGCACAGGAGTAAGAGAGTGGCATGGAATGCCTTCAAGAGCATCAAAGAAATAGTGAAAAAGAAAAAAAAGAACCTCCAACTCCGGGTGCATCTCTTTGTCTCCACCATTCTCCCTGCATTAACATATGCCTCAGAGACCTGGGCCCTACGAAAGCAGGATGAGAATGCTATTCAGGTCTCCCAAAGAGGAATTGAAAGAGCTATGCTTGGAATATCACGCCTCACTCAAGTGAGAGAAGGAATCGGAGTTCCAACCTCCGTCACTGTTCCACAGTCAGGGATGCTGTCTTGTTTGCCAAGGCACTTGGTAATCAGATGGGCTGGACATGTAATGCGATTTGGAGAGGACCACTGGACTAGAACCATTACTGACTGGATCCCACGGGGTGTCAACATTTCACATGGCCGCCCACCTACAAGATGGTCAGACTTCTTCGTCAAGACCCTGAACAAATGGTTTGAGACTCTTCGTATTCCTGAATCAACCAGATGCCATTGGGCTACACTGGCACGTGATAGGGTCAAATGAATATGTTATTGGCACCCGTTCAAGTGATCAAGTGATCAAGTGATTGTTTTATAACAAATTTAATTGGTATTATATACATCTAACACTCGATATTAAAAGTGAAAGGTAATTGATGTGAAAAATTACATTCATTTATGACCCTAAGGATTCATTTATTGAAAATCTCCAAAAATATTACATTATATTTGTTTTCAAACATATGCTTGTAAGTGAATAATAAAAAATCAAATGAGTGAATAATAATAGTAATAGTACAAGAACAAAAGGGAAAAAGTATCTCATGAATAACATTTTTGTTTTTAAAGTATTTTTAAGATAAAAATAAATATATGTGCATTTGTCATAAATGTAGAAATGAATAGAATAACCCTACATAGAATCATTATTACCAGCATACAAATATGGAGAGGAATGTATGATACAAAATTACTGAATATATAAGTAGAGTATGAATCAGCAATTTAACAAAATAAATATGGACTCTGCCACAACATGGATGGATAGTAATTAAACTGATTGTATCACTGTATCACTGTGTTCCGTTCATCGTCGATTTGCTCGAGCGGGCACCAGTAACATTTCCATATGACCTGTCTCATGCAAGTAGATCCCAAGGGCACCTGCTTGCTCTAGGAACATAAAGAGCCTCAAACCATTCCATCAGGTCATGGGAATGAGGTCTATAATTGTTACTGGTATCTGGCATATCAAATACGACACGGGTAGCTTGCCAGGCTCTGCCGTGCGGGTAGCATACTCTTGTAGTCATCTCAAAATCCAGCATTTATTGATGAACCGGCTGCCACAAGTGGCCGCCGGAGCCAGGCTGTGATAGGCTGGTCTGTTGGGTGGAGTTCTGGCGAGGGGGAAGTCCGGATGTGGAAAATGGAGGTCCTCATGGTGTGGGGGTGTTCTGGCTTGTTGTGAGGCTCTGGGCCGGATTACAAAAGACTGTAGCAGGGTGGATCTCGATTAGCCAGGCTGTGACAGGCTGGTCAGCTGGGTGGAGTTCTGACGAGGGGGAAGTCCAGATGTGGAAAATGGAGGTCCTCATGGACTGGGGAGCCGTCTAGCTTGTTGTGAGGCTCTGCTGGGGTGGCAGACCACGGCTAGAACCTGCCATCCCTCCCGGGCACCTCATGAGCACAGTGAGGTCCAGTAGCAGCTCTGCCCACAACTGATTGTAAGTTAACTAATATAATGAAAGTGACAATTATTTGACAATTTGACTCATATGTAAAATATAAATAGCCAAAACATATGAACTGAAAAATAGTGAATAAATTATTTTTACTCTCTGCATAAAAATATGTTTATTATAAAGAGAGAATGTTAAAAATACACAGAAGAAAGAATAGACAAGGTATTTGGTGATATGAAGGGTACCCACAATTTTGGTGGTGAGGCAGTGAAGTATATGTGCTTATTGAGATGACTTCTGAAACATTTGTTTATAGTATTATAACCCAATAATCAATCTATTAAATAATACAAGATTTTTTAACAAAATAAAACAATTTATATTTTATTTCTCAAATACAATAATATTCATGAATTACTTATTGACAGACTTTTTATTTTCGTTTTAAATTCTTGATGAATTTAGATATGAGTTTCTTTCAAGTCAGAATTCTATGGAGACTCATCTATAAACACAAATAGACTACTAATTTATTATGGTTACCCAAAAACCTTTATTCTTTAGATAGCCACTATAAAAGGCAGAGAAAAATTGCATGGAATTTGGGAATAAAAACTAAGAATTGATCATGAACAAGAAACTATTATAAATTTTTGGTAAATATATGCTATTAAGAATGGTCTGATGAAGAAAAATATTTGGTAGAATTAGTACCTTTCATGCCAAGAGGACTAAAAATGGGACATTAATAAGAAGATCTAGGGAATTCTGTATCTTTGAAAATAAATCCACATCGGATTGAAGACCTAAATGTAATTAAAAAATAATGAATGTGAAAGAAAATAGAGGTGATTTTTAAAAGGAATCTTGTCATAAGCGGCAGGCTTGCTATGCTTAAAAATAGTTTAGTCTGGACAAAATAGAATAATGATAGAACAAAGTGAATCCAGGGGGAAACAGATAAATTTGAATTTAAAGTTGGTTATAGAGCCAGAGGGATATTACAGCAAGTAGGACCCTGGTCTTGCATGTGACTAATCCAGGTTCAATGCTCTGCATCCCATAGGATCCTGTGAACCAATGAGGAGAAACCCTTTAGGGAAGAGTTAAAGAGAAATATAGAGTCCTGTGCTAAATAATTAGCAGACACTGGTTTTATGCATACTCCATGCAATTTAATTTTATAACAATGTCACGATGTATACAATAATATAATATTAATTTTATGAATGATAACTCTCAGGTACTGAAACTTAACCAATGGGGTTAGACTGCAAAAGTTATTACTTGCTGGCCAGTTAGCTCAGTTGGTTAGAGCGTGGTGCTGATAATGCCAAGGTCGCGGGTTCAATCCCCATACAGGCCAGCAGGCAAGATCGTGAGATCGTGATTACTTGCTGAGCCCAGACTTTAATTTAAGCAATCTATTCTAGAACTTCCTGCTTACAAACCAAGTTACCTATATAAATTTTATTGCTCATTTGTTTATTTTAACGAGGAACAGAATATGGTTGTCTTGACTATATTTGTATTAATTACACGTACATATATGTCTCTAACTTAATAGATATTTCTGCACTATATACCTGCAGCTACTGCAAGTTGTTTAATATTTATTTAAACTTATTATAAGAGTAAACTAGTGAAAAACAAATCTTCAAAATTTTGCTGTAATATTCTGTATGATTGTTGCCATTCAATTTTTTTTATCTATATTATGGGCCTGAAAGATGATACAGCAATTGAGGCGCTTGCTGAGTGTGTGGCTGACCTGGTTTGAACCGAGCACTCCATAGGATCTCAAGCCTCAACACTAGTGATCCCTGAGCACAGAAACAAGAGTAAAGCCTGAGCACTGTTGGGGGTGATCACCTCAAAATAAAATTACTAAATTAATTCATAAGAGTGTAAGTAAATGCCTAAAAGATGATCACTTGTATCACTTGTCTTCCCGCTAGTCATCTATTTGCTCAAACCAGCTCCAGTAATGTCTCCCTCTTGCATGCTACTGTAGCCCCGGGCGTCTGCTCTCTCCAGGGACAAGAAGAGCCTCAAACCATTCATTCTTGTCAGGGAAAGGGGGTCTATTATTGTAAAAGATGATATTAAAACTAAACAAGCATGTGCATTATAGACCAAACCAAGCTTTATTGAGAAGTACAGTTCACAGCGGTCATTTGGGGGTGGTCCAATAAAGGATACTCTCCATTTTCATATTTCTGGATAATCCATATTTTTTCCTTCATAATAAGGTAAATCTCATTTGTATATAAATTTTGCTACTAATTTTTTGGACAAAGCAATCTTTTCAGAGCTGGGGGGTTGTAACAAAGCTGACCTCATTCAGCTTTGGTAAAAGCAGTATTTGGCAAAAGAGTTTTAGTTACACCTGGGTATCCAGTTTAAGGGACCCATCCCTACAAATAGAAAATGGACTATGACTGTATCATAAAAGCTGTAGGGTAATACATTGCAAAGAAGAAAACTGAAAGAAGCACAGATTTCAGGCTTAATTGGGATCATATGTGTTGGACTAGATGGTAAAGAAGATAATCTGAACAATCATATAACAGTAAAAATAGGATTGACGAACATTCTTCATGATCCCTTATAATCACCTAGGGTAGATTCTGGCATTAATTCTGCTTTCTTTGTTATGTTACTTGTTGGGCAGCATATGTCTGTTTTGTTAAAACCACATAGTCACACGTCTGTTCAAATAAATTAATGTTCTCTTTTAACTAGATGATTTGGCAGGGATAATACACATACCAGCCAATGTGTAGACTCACCCACATGACTCTCAAACTGAAAGAACTAAAGTAGAATATTATGTATTATGGCAATAAGAAGTTAAAGGCAGTATATATATATACATATATATACACATATATAGATATATATTATGTGTGTATATATATAGGAGATAGAATATTTTATGCAATTTTTTTTCATGGCAACATCCGTTGACCTTTACTTTCCATTCTGTGCAAAGCTCATGTATTAGGCTTTGAAATTTCAGCAGGGAAGGTGAGAAATTATATGCAATTTGTGAAGGTACATTAAGGTACTTTTCAAATTTGGAATGTGGAAAATAACATTTTCATTTATTTTCAATTTTATTTCATTGTATACATTGTATTTATAAAATCATTAACTGTAGGGTTTCATGTGTAAAACATTGTAGAAACCCATCCTCCACCAGAATGCTCACTTTTCCTCCACCATTATCTCAGTGTCTTCCTCTTCCTACCACCCCAACCCATAGTAGACTTCCCTAAGGTTCTGCTGCCTTCATGTAGTTATTGTTCCCCTATTATGTTTTCTCTATATCCCACACATTTGATGAATCATTGTGTCTTTTACCTTCTGACTAATTTCACTTGGAATGATGCTTTCCCACACCAGACCCACAGTCTCTGCAACCCTGGAAGAGATCCAGACCCATCCACTCCAGACCACAGCTGTGCTGCTTGGCTTGCCCCACGTGGAAGCAATCCATAGAGCTGACCTCCCGGTAAGGGGCTCAGCCAGCCCCTGACCAAGTCCAACATTGCTCCAAGCGTTTTCACACACTTGTGGGGGAGGGACCATGCTTGCTGGACTAGGAGTGGAGATTTGGGCTCTGACCTTTCCTCCACCTCCAAGTCAGCTTCCCGGGAAGAGAGAGACCCACGCCATACCCACAGCTCCCTTGGCACAGCCGCAAAACAGTGCGCCAAGTGTTAGATAATACTGATTTTAGAATAAAGTCCTTCCCAGGATCTTTCACATTTATACACTGTATACAGTTCCATACAGGTTCTAACTGATACCCATCATCCCAGTAAGCCTAGCAAGAAGCCAGAGAAACCCACACATCATGCGGTCAGTCATTCTTAACATTCCGACTCCATAATTCCTCAGAGCTCAATCCAAGAGAAAACTTGTTCTTTCCCCTATAAGTTTCATCAGTAAATGCTCGAGATGAGAGCCTTCTACTGATAGTATACCACCTACACGACAGAGCCTGGCAAGCTACCTGTGTTTTATTTGTTATGCCAAAAACTAGTAACAATTATGGACCTCAATTTAATGACTTGAAGAATAGTTTGAGGCTCTTCCTGACCCTTGGGCTACACTTGCTTGCGACAGGACTTTTGGAGATGTGCCCACTAGAGCAAATCGATGAACTACTGGAAGACAGTGATACAGTGATGATGCTTTCGAATCCATCCACCTATCAGTAAACTGCCTGATTTTATCTTGTATTTAAGTTGAATAGTATTTAATTTTGTATTTATTCCATACTTTGTCCAGTGATCTGTTTTTGAATCTTTGATTTATTTACAAATTTTTGGCTATCGTGAATAGTGTTGCAATGAGCATAGATTTTTTTAAGTATTTTATTATACCACCGTGAGATATACAAATAAAAAGATACACAATTAAAAAGTTCATGTTTGGGTTTTGGTCATACAGTGTTCCAGCACCCGTCCCTCCACCAGTGCCCATCTCCCACCACCAACATCCCTGGTTCCCTCCACCCTTCCCCAGCCCACCTCCATGGCAGGTTCTTTATTTCTTTCCCTTTCTCTCTGTTTCTCTTTTCCTTCCCTTCCAGACTATGGATTACAGAACATACATTAAAAGGTTGTCATGTGTATCCTTTTGCCTCTATTTAATGCTCAGTTCTAGGTTGGCATTAGTACCCTCGACAATTATTAGCACCCTGTTCCATTTTTTTGTCTTACCTACCCTCTGACTCCCACACATTTGTGATAATTTCCACCTTTGACAAGACCTCCTGATATATGTTTCACTTGACCTTGGATATTGGTATAATAATATGTACATATATATTTATGCCATGCAAATAAATGCAGTCATTCTGTATCTGTCTCTCTCCTTTGGCTAATTTCACTCAACATAATCTTCTCCATGTCCATCCATTTATAGGCAAATTTTATAACTTCATTTTTCCTAACAGCTGCATAGTATTCCATTGTGTAGATGTACCAAAGCTTCTTTATCCAGTCATCGATTTTTAGGGCACTCTGGTTGCTTCCAGATTCTGGCTATTGTGAATAATGCTGCTATGAACATAAAAGTAGGGATGGTGTTTCCGCTGCGTATTTTTGGTTTCCCAGAGTAGATTCCCAGGAGTGGTATGGCTGGGTCAAATGGGAGTTCAATTTCTAGTCTTTGGAGGAAAGTCCATATTGTTTTCCAGAAAGGCTGTACCAACCGGCATTCCCACCAACAATGGATGAGTGTCCCCTTTTCCCCACATCCACGCCAGCACTTGTTGTTCTTGCTCTTTTGAATATGTACCAGTCTCTGTGGTGTAAAGTGGTATCTCATTGTTGTTTTGATTTGCATCTCTCTGATGACCAGTGATGATGAGCATTTTTTTCATATGTTTTTTGGCCATTCGAATTTCTTCCTTGCTGAAGTTTCTGTTCATTTCTTCTCCCCATTTTTTGATGGGGTTGTTTGTTTTCTTCTTGTAAAGTTCTACCAGTGCCTGATATATCCTGGATATTAACCCCTTATCAGATGGGTATTGGGTGAATATTCTTTCCCATTCTGTGGACTGCTTTTTGTATCTTAGTCACTGTTTCTTTTGAGGTGCAGAAGCTTTTTAGTTTCATGTAGTCCCATATGTTTATCCTTTCTTCTAGTTGCTTTGTTAGTGATGTTTCACCTTTGAAGATGCCTTTAACTTCAATGTGGTGGAGGTGTTTTTCCTATATTTTCTTCAGTGTACTTTATGGATTTAAGTCTGATATTGATATCTTTAATCCATTTTGATCTGATTTTTGTGCATGGTGTTAGACACAGGTATAAATTCATTTTTTTACATGTCTCTGCCCAGTTTTCCCAACACCACTTGTTGAAGAGGCTTTCCTTACTCAATTTTAGACTCATTGCACCTTTATCAAAGATAAAATGATCATGTGTTTGAGGTTGGTTGTCAGGATACTCAATTCTATTCCATAGGTCCACAGGTCTGTTTTTATTCCGATACCATGCTGTTTTAATTACTACTGCCTTGTAGTACAGTTTGAAGTTGGGAAAGGTGATGCTCCCGTCTTCTTTTTCCCGAGGATTGCAATGAGCATAGATGTTTGGGCCCTTACTGTAGATGCACAGAAGTGGACTTGTTTTGTTATATGGAAGCTTAATTTTTCATTTTTTGAGAAGTGGCCATGTTGTTTTCTGAAAAGGTTGAAATAGTCGACAGTGCCAATAACATTGAATGAAGGTACCTTTTGTCCCAGATTCACACAGACACTGGTTATTTTTTGTTCTTTATAATACGTGTCTCTTTCACTGGTGTGAGATATCTTGTTTTGATTTATATTTCCCAGATAAAACTCATTTTTATTGCTTTTAGCTACCTGTATATCTTCTTTGAGGAAATTTATGCTTATATTTCCCCAACTTTTGATTGAATTATTTTTTCCTATAAAGCACAAAGCTTTATATATTAATATTAATCATTTTGATGAGCTGTGGGAAATTATATTTTTCAAGTCAATTTTTTTCTGGTCATAATTTCTTTTTGCCAATATAGAAGCTTCTAGGTTTTTATGCAATCATGTTCACCTCTGTTAACTTAGCAAATGGCAGTGAATCATTGAGGATGCCTCTGGATTCAATATCATGAAGTGTTCTACCTATATTTTCCTCTATATAATCAAAACATATGGGACACAGCAAAAACAATAGTTAAAGTTCATAATAAGCAGTGTTCACTAGCAAGCAAAGGAGTGCCCACAAAAAGAGCTTTACTGTATAGCTTAAGCAGTTAGAAAAAGACCAACAAAAGGAAGAAGTAAGTGGAAGGAAGGAAATAATCAAATTTAGGGCATACCTTAATGAAATGGAAACTGTAAAACAATTCAAATCATGAGCAAAACTAAAACTGGTTCTTTGAATAAATCAAAGTGTCAAAAAATAATTAGCAATACTTATAAAGAAAGAGAATTCTAGTAGACCTGATCAGAAATAAAAGGAAGATGTCACAAGAGACACCACCGAAATTCAAAGAATCATCATGGAATACTTTAAAATCTCTACACCCATAAATCTGGAATACTAAAAGAAATGGATCAAGTTTTAAATTCCTATAACCTTCTACATTTGTATCAAAAGAAAGCAGAGTACCTCAATAGACCAATTACTATAAAAATTGAAATGGTTACACATCAGTGTCTCCCAAAACAGAGGCCCAGACCATGGGTTAAAAAGTGAGTTCTTCTAGTCTTTAAGGACTTACTCCCAATCTTTTCAGACTCTTTTGAAAGTTGAAGGAACAAGAATTCTCCAAAAGAGTTTCTATGAGGCAAGCATCACTCTGAAACAAAAACAAGAAATACTTCATAAATAAGGGAAAGCTATTGACCTATATCTTGAATGAACAAGATGCAAATTCCTTAATAAATTTTAGCAAAATTCACTATCACTGTCACTATCTTCCCGTTAATCATCTATTTGCTAGAGTGGGCCCAGTAATATCTCCATATGCCCTGTCTCATGCTAGTAGAACCCAAAGACATCCGCTTGCTCCAGGAACATAAAGATCCTCAAACAATTATATTAGGTGACAGGAATGACCAAATATAAATGTTACTGGTAATTGGCATATCAAATACTACACGAGCAGCTTGCCAGGCTTGCAGTGTGGGTGGCATACTGTTGTAGTCACCTTTAAATAAAACATTTCTTGATGAACCCGCGCGGCCGCTAACAGCCGCGTGAGCTGGGGCTGTGATAGTCTGGTCTGCTGGGTGGAGTTGTGACGAGAGGGAAGTCGGATGTGTAAAATGGCGGGCCCCATGGAGTAGGGGAGGGTGGTCTGGCTTGTTGTGAGGCTCTGCTGGGCTGGCAGGCCAGGGCTAGAACCTGCCATGCCTCCCGGGCACCTCACGAGCAGCTGGACACAGGGAGAGCAAGGAGCAGCTCTGACCCATGTCTGAGAATCTCTGGTTCAGCATACCTGGGCGGATTGGAAAAAAAAACTGCTGCAGGGTGGCTGTTAATTTAGCAAAATTTTCTTACCATAGTTAAAGCCCTTTACCATAATCTTAGAGTAAATGTCAACTCTGTGGTGAAAATGTGAGAGTTTTCCCTCTAAGACCAATTACCAGCAAGGGTGTTCTCTCTCTAATACTATCCGTATAATATTGGAAATCCTTACCATATCAGTTAGGCCAGAGAAAGCTAGTAAGGGCAGCCAGGGGAAAAACAGGAGTCAGACTTTCATTCATTGCAGATGATGTAGTGTTATACTTAGAAAACTCTAAAGATTCTTGAAAAAAAAAACTTCTAAAACTAATAGACTTGTTAAGTGGTAGCCTAAAAAATTCAATGCACAGAAATTTGTAGTTTTCTAAATGCAAATAATGAAGCAGAAGAGAAATTTAAAAAATACCCCATTCATAATTATGGTTCAGAAAATCAAGTATCTAAGAATTGGCTTAGCAAAAGAGGTGAAAGAAGTATTAAAACACCACAAAATCTATAAACTACTACAGGAAATAAAAAGAACATGAGGAAAAGCAAGCATTACCTGTTCATGAACTAGAAGGATTAATATTGCCAAAGTAGCAGTTGTTCCAAAGCACCTTGCATATTGAAGGCAGTCTCTATAAAAATATCCATGACATTTTTTAAAGGCACAGATCAAATGCTATTGGAATTTATATGAAGTGGATCCAGCGAGAAAGTTCAGTAGCAGGATGCTTTCCTTGCATGTGGTTGACCTGGGTTCAATCACAGAACTTCATATGGTCTCCCGAGCATTGCCATAAGTGAGACCTGAAAGCAGAGTCTGTATTAAGCCCTAAGTACAATAGAAAGTGGCAAATAAAAACAAACAAATATATAAATAAACGAACAATTGATTTAGAGTAATTAAAAAAGCCAGAAGAGTAAAAGCAATCTTAGAAAAAAGGAGCATGGGAGGGATATAATATTTCCAATTTCATACTATGACATAAAGTGTAGAATTCTGGTTAAAGTGTAGTACTAGAATAAGTACTTTCAGACCAATGAAACTCAATTGCCAACCTACTGACAGACCAAATGCATTATGGACAGTTAACCTTCAATATAGAGACAAAAATATAAAATGAAAATATAAATTGAAAAGCCTTTTCAATCCCATGCAAAATAAATAAATAAATTCAAAATAAGTGAATTCAGACACCTTTTTTAAATCCACGCACAAAAGTCAAATCAATATTAATATTAGACGAGAAAACATATTTTATGGTGAGTCATTTGGAAATAAACATATATACATGTATTTACTTACATATCACTTGATCACTTGACATCACATTATTCATCAATTTCCTCAAGCAGGTGCCAGTAACGTTTCCATTTGACCCGATCATGTGCCAGTATAGCCCAATGGCATCTGGTTGCTTCAGGAATACAAAGAGCCTCAAACCATTTATTTGTTCAGGGTCTTGAAGAAGAAGTCTGACCATCTTGCAGGTGGGCAGCTATGTGATCTTTTGATCCTGTGGGATCCAGTCAGTAACAGCTCTAGTCCAGCGGTTGTCTCCAAATCGCGTTACATGCTCAGCCCATCTGATTTTCAATGCCTTGGCAAACTCTCAGACATGACTCACAGACATGGGGCAGAGCTGCTACTGGCTCTCCCTGTGCTCAGCCGCTGATGAGGCACCCGGGAGGGATGGCAGGTTCTAGCCATGGCCCGCCGCCCGAGCAGAGCCTCACAATAAGCCAGACGACCCCCCCACTCCATGAGGGCCTCCGTTTTCCAGATCTGGACTTCCCCCTCGTCAGAACTCCACACAGCAGACCAGCCTATCACAGCCTGGCTCACACGGCCTTAAGTGGCTGTGCGGTTCATCAATAAATGCTGGATTTTGAGATGACTACAAGAGTATGCTACCCACACGGCAGAGCCTGGCAAGCTACCCGTGTCGTATTTGATATGCCAAATGCCAGTAACAATTATAGACCTCATTCTCATGACCTGATGGAATGGTTTGAGGCTCTTTGTGTCCTGGAGCAGGCAAGTGCCCTTGGGCTCTACTTGCATGAGACAGGTCATTTGGAGATGTTACTGGTGCCCGCTCGAGCAAATGGATGATGAACAGGAAGACAGTGATACAGTGACAGTGGCAAAAGAGACAGCATCCCTGACTCTGGAACAGCGGCGGAGGTCAGAGCTCCGGATTCCTTCTCTCTCACTTGAGTAAGGCGTGATAATCCAAATATAGCTTTTTCGATTCCTCTTTGGGGAGACCCAAATAGCATTCTCATCCTGCTTTCTTGGGGCCCAGGTCTCTGAGGCGTATGTTAATGCAGGGAGAACAGTGGAGTCCAAAGTGTTGTGCCTGGAACTGGAGGTTATTTGTCCTTTTAGCTATTTCTTCGATGCTCTTGAAGGCATTTCATGCCACTTTTCCTCCTGTGCAGCTCAGGTTTTAGGTTATTCTTCATGTTGAGTTCTCAACCTAGGTACACATAACTTCTACATGCAGAGATGTTTGTCCCAATGAGAGTGAACGGAGCATCTGGAACTAGTTCATTTTTCATGAACATTGTTTTTTTGAGATTCAGCTGTAGACCTATCTTTCCACATTCTTGGTCAAAGTCAGCCAGCATTAGTGACTTTGGCTCAAGTTTGGTGTTATTAGAATATCATCAGCGAAGTGGAGGTGGTGTAGTTGCCGACAGTCTATCTTCACTCCCATTCCTTTCTATTCTAATTGTTTCATGATGATCTTGAGGGTGGTGCTGAAGAGTTTCGGTGAAATGGTATCACCCTGCC